>CM050405.1:32299411-32499411 GCA_027580255.1 Therioaphis trifolii
TTGGGCAATGTTACAATGCCCGGGCATTGTACACATTGTCCGATGCATATTGGGCAATGTGAATTGTTAAGTATTTATACATTAATAGTATTAATTTTTATATGCAATTTATTTATAAAAATTGTGAAATAAGTTAATAATCATTAAATGCACTATATATCCCGATAACGAAACCGATAAATATCTTGTCTCATATAATTTTGGTACATACAGTTTTACTTTAGTTGTATACTGTCACTCAATGTAGGTATATTGTGCTTAAACATTTATTTTTTGTTACACATTGCTTAACCAAACATTTATTTATTTATTTTTTACATTTTATTTAAAATGGAAAATTTTAATACAATTTTAATCATATTTGAAATAAATTAGTATAAATAAAAATAATAATAATATAAAAATTAATTAATAATGTATAATAGTTAGTGATTAATCAGAGAACAGACGTAGCATTTAATGATTATTAATTATGTAATTATTAGAATAAATGTACTTCACAATTTTTTAAATGTATAATTTGTATAAATACTTTACAATTCACATTGCCCAATATGCATTGGACAATGTGTACAATGCCCGGGCATTGTATACATTGCCCGAATTTACCACTTTGCCCGTAACATATACATTTATGTTGGTTACAATGTCGTAAATATCAAATAAGTTCTGTTCGTGGCTGTATATCCGTGCAGTCCTGCAATCTTTTAGATTTTTTTCTGGTCCACGAGTCTGAAAATAGGTTTTCTACTACTGCACTAGACAATGCGTTTAAAATTACTTTTCGGTTGATCCTTCGATGTAGTTGTCGTTTGACGGTGAAAATTTAAACTCCGACATATTCTTTTCATTTTTAGGAACAATTCAAGAGTTTACCGGTATACGAAAAAAGAGTTGGCGAATTGTCAGTAGCCAACAGAAAATTAAAAAAACAAATAGAAAACCAAGACGTTACCATAAATAAATCGAAGGAAAAAAACAACGAACTACAAAACATTAATGAAGCATTGAAAACCGATAATTCCGAGTTGAAAGTAATAAAATATTGAATTAACTTGGAATGTCGACCGGCGTATTTTTTTTTTTTTTTTTTTTACTTTTAAGTAATATTCAATAAAAGACTAAAAAAAAAAATACGCTGGGTTAATTCACACAAAATGTACGGTTTTTGTGTTTTTATAACGTATTAATTTGAAATTATACTCGTATTTTTGTAGACAAAAATTAGTTCAATGGAAAGAACAATACAACATCTATCCTCGAAGGCAAAACCTAGCTTCAATGGAAAATATAAGGACAATTTTAATTTAAATAAAACCATTAAAGAATTAGAGGTGAGTTAAAGGATAATACAAACGGAGAAATAAACGTATAGTAAAGAACGGTTTCATAAAACGTGTATAGCACAAAGGCATCATCTCCTGACGTTTACAAAATGAAATTGAATCGATTTTGCAGACCGAATCGACTATATACTTTATATCCGTTCGTCGTTACACGTTCCTCTAGATAGATAGGTAGTATATTGTTGGCAAAATTTAATAATCGTGTGGGGATTTTGTCGGATCCGTGTAAAGGTCGAGAGATTGTTGATAGATTGATTTTTCCAAACCAACAGTGTATAATATGTACTCGATTGTTAACGTATTTCAACGCCGTAAAAAACCGATCGTTAATTTCAGAAAATTATTTTTTTTGAATAAAGTTGAAAAATTCCGATCTTTCAATAATACGAATTAAACGAACGTTCGAGCTGAGATCGTATTGGCCGTATTCGTTTCTGCGTATATAAGTAATCCAGAATCGTCTGCGCGTGATTGTTTAGAACAGGGGTCGGGAACCTTTTCGTAAGAAATGGCCATTTTTTTTTTTAAGTTACGAAACAGTGATTTCCAGAGAGCCGCAGGTTTAAACAACTTTTTTTTCAGTCGTAAATATTGTTTATAGTGAGCGCCGTTTTATTTTTCGTGCCATTTTCACAATTGTTTCGATCACGAGGGTGATAATCATAGGATTTAAGATAAAAACAATTATACAGCCTATGTGCGTGTTTTTTTTTTTTTTTTTTTACTAAATTGCACGATATGACTCTCTGAATAGACGTGCTAAGACGGCGACGGAAAAACGTCGACCGTCACCACGCGGTATACGCGTCGTCGGGGCGCAGTAAAGTAGGGGGTGTACGCACGCTCTATGGACGAAACGGTAGGGGGTCGACGTAGGGATAGGTCAAACATACCCTTCTCGTGTAGGGTGAGTGGAGTCCAAGTAGACGTCGTGGTTGTGAACGGAAATCGATAAAATATATGAAAACCCGTGTTTTTAACACACATGTATTTAATACCCATGCGATTTGATAATCACCTATGATTGTATATCGATTCGGGTATATTCGGAAACACGGATATTCACGATGGCATAAATAGCATTTCAAGCGTCGATCATTTATCGATTGGTTATTTATATATGATTTCGTTCGGACATATACGTGAGTGTTCAAACACACGGGTGTTGACGGACACACGGGTGTTCACGGGTATTTGTACTACACGGGCCTTAACCTAGGGTTGCCGGACGTGCTGAGCTTGCCAGGGCCCTATCGCTTTCCAACTCGCTTTCAAACCTGAGTCACGGTTTTCGAAATTTTTTCAGAATGATTAGGAAAGTATATGAGTGTGATCATATAACATTTTCAAAAGTTTTTGCCAAGTATTTAATTCTTCATCAGGTATAAACTTAAAAAAAAAACAAAGCGTTTTCCAAGTTCTATTTTCAGCCCGAAAATGGTCGACCTTTTTTGAAACTTTTTCAAGTATGTAGTGATAAGTCAATGATATAATGTGAAAATGTCAAGTTTCTAGCAACATTACTTTTGGAGTAATGACGAAATTAATGTCGATTTAATGAAAGAGCCGTTTACGGCGACTTTTGCCGTTTTTGCTCCATTTTAGACTGTTTTCCCTCTCGCCTGGAAAAACTATTGGGAAATTAACTCTCAAAGTACCATTTTCATACACTTTTTGTTCTATAGAGTTGCTGGATGAAACTTTTTGACAAAGTGAAGTCGGGCAAAAAGTGTCTCCAAATAAAAAAAATAAAAAAATAAACATCATTTTTCACTCAGAATACAAAATTAGAGTCATTCAAAATTCAAATATTAATATGTCCCGGTTTGGCGATTTCAAAATCTGGCAACCCTACCGCAACCCCGTCCTAAATAAAAACCCACGTAGTCCAATACACGTGTGATGACGACCTCTGGTCCAAAGACAAGTGTTGTTCGGGCCCGCGTTCGATTTGACCCGTTGAGAAACCAGCTGAAGCCCATCATCGCACACACTATTGTCCACGTCAATAGTATACCACATTTCACGCGCAGCTAAATGACTGAAAACCATGTGAATAACAACACGCCGTACTTGACCTTGCATAATATTTCATACTGGGAACAAAACGATTTTCGAAAACGTACGCTGTGACCGGAAAGTGTTCGAATTTATGAAACTGGCCTTTAAGTGACTTTGAAATTCCCATCTTTGAAATTATATTATTGTTAAGAATTTTTTTTTCTTTATTTGAAATGTACAATCTATATCTAATAGTATATGTGATGAGGGTGGTTACATATATTTATATATATATATATATATATATATATATATATATATATATATATATATATATATATTTATTGTATATTAATACTACTAGAACTAACTTAAACATATATATTTACGTGAAACGTGGGACGTTAAGAATAAAAAATACATACTTCCGACTGTCATTTATTCTAGAATGAATTGAGTCAGACAAAGCGCATGAACAGAGAAATAGAACAAGAGGCCAACAAAAAAGATAGCGAAATTAACCAGTTAACACGAAAAATAGACGGACTAGAAAAAATCAAAAAAACTCTTTCGGTTAGTCGAATTATTTAACCACACTTATTTTCACCGTATCATGGTTGTAATTATAAAAAATTACTGAAATTTGTCATGAAAAAATATGTGTAATAAAACATGGTGTCACCGTATAGGCGGATATGAATGTACAAAAGAAGACGATAAAGACGTTGGAAGCGGAATTATTGGAAAATAAAGTTTTCGTTAAAAACGCAGACATCAACAATACGAAATTCACGACCCAGACAAATTACGTGAAGAAATTGCAAGTGAGTTTACAATTATAATTGTCATAAAAGTCTATAGACTTTGTGTCCGTAGTGCACACGTATTGACGAATCGAATTATTTTACAGGAAGATGTAGAAAATCTGAAATCCGAAGTGACAAGAAAAACAAACAAATTCAAAAATTATCATATGCAATGGAAGATTGATAAAGATTCGAATGAAGTATTAACCAAGGAAAACGAAATGCTAAAAAGAGAAAATGTAATGACGAAAATATGTTGATTTTAAGAATTTTCTTGAAATGATTTATTTAAATTTTAGGCAAAATTGAAAGAAAAAAAAGTGGTTACACATTCCTCAAATCCTGCCACAATTTATTCAATGGACGAAATGTACAATTTTGCCGAAGTCATAGCGGGTTTACGAAAAACCGTGGATGATTACACCACCCATATCATCGTGAGTAAAAATCTTCGAAGTTCGAACAGCATCGGTAGTGCGTTGATCGAATTGTAAATTTATAAAAAAAAAAACTTAAATTTTCAAAATGCACATACGTACAATAAGCTACTCAATGACATACCATAATAATATGTGAAGATTGAATTGTTATTTTTTCGTGACTTAAAATACATCTGGTGTTTGTTTCACACTCGAAAGTATAATGAAAAAAATAACAATAATAATATTTATTAATATTGTACTCCGCAGGAGGATAAAAGCTGGAAATCGTGCGAGAAGACCGCAAACAGAGAGAGTAAGTATAAACATAATATAAATACGATTCAATCTACATTGATTGTGAACAACGCTGTGATACGGATTTCGAATCGCGTGTTAAATATTTCGCCATCCACCTTCATCAGTTGCAACGCGCAGTGACGGATTTAAGGGGGGCAGAGGGCCTGGCCCCCTCAAGAGCGTCCCTGGCTCTATTTTAAGGGGGGCGACTTTTAGACTTGTTATGTTGAGGAATAAAAAATAAACAAAAATAATTTAACTATAATATTTATGCTTAAAAATAAATAAAAATTATTTTAAATGAAGCACAAACTAATTAAAATTATTATTCTATAAAACAAATTCTTTGAATCGTTTGTGTTCTGCAAATCTATCTATTATTTTGCAAGCATCTAGTGTACTACGTGAACTGTGAAGACGTATTCGTGTACTACAATAATATCATTACTATTTCGTGTTTAACAAAAAAAAAAAAATTATCGAACGTTCAGTATCAGATAACGTGTATCTAAAAGTATCTGTCGTTATAAAATCGATACGATACAAGCTGAGTAAGTTCCGAGCGCTTCTATCAATATATTACACATCTATATATCATAATCTATGACTTTAAATAATTTCGTATTTTTTTTTCTAATGATTATTATAATATAATACAGATCATGTAAAAAAAAAGTTAAAAAAAAAATTGATAGGCCCAGGGGGATGTAGCGTGTATTTCTTAATTTTTATTCTACGTTCGTATAATATTTGTTTTACTGTTTGCTTGCTATAATTTATGAAGCATTATTTATATTATTCGTTAATTTTGTATTCACTTCGGTTATATTAAACCAATTCAAGTTTAATTACTGACTTATGATTTAGACCAATAGATATGTGTTTTTTTTTCTAATATTATGCGTGTATTTATTTGAATTTTTTGCAGCGTTGACCGAAGCCTTGGAAAGAATGAAAAAATCGGGATAATACCATAGACCTTTTAAAAATGGAAGACACAATATTCGTGATCTTGAGTACGTTTTATTTAAGTTGACCTTTTCCATGAAACTGTTCCAACCTGGAACATCGATTAAATCTTTCCACTTACCATAAATCCATAAGAAATCGCTAGGTAAAAGTTTTACTTCATTTGTTATTTTTTTGCGATAAACATCATTGATTTTAATGTTTGATAGTCCTTCTTTAACTGTTCGTTGAAAAGTATGCAGTTGAATGCGATCGACTTCTTCAATAGTTTGGGCAGCGAGGGTCGTATCTAATTTTTTAATGTTGGTTTCATATGACACTGAGGTTAAAGGAGTTATACATTGGATGCCTCCCATTGCGTGAAATGTATTTAAACCGTCTATGGTATCAATATTTACGTCTGCGTTGTCAAAAACAAATTGACAAAATGAATTTCGCATCCAACTTTTGGATTTCATCTATTCTGTGATACTACCTTCAACTTGAATGCTTCAAAAGTCGATGCTTGAATGGAACCAATATATTACTTAAATGTATATTATATACATTTATCGATTGTTTTAAATGTTAGAGGGTTTGGATGAAGAAGTGAATAAAATTGAAATGAAATAGAAACGGATTACCATAGTGAACGCTATACTAAACTGTGTCGTAAAATCAAAGATATGAAAGATAAAAATGGTAAACAAAACCGTGATCATAAAATTACGACTTTATTAATTAATGGCAACTTTCATCGGTCTAAAAATTTTTAACTTCACCCTGTTAATTTTTTTACCATACAATATAGCATTTAGTTAGTTTAGATGCTTGAAATATTTTAATCTTTAAGATAATTCATTTGGTATACCGAATGAAGAAGGTCAACTAGACTTTTTTAAAAAGGAAAAGAATTTTACAAGATAGGCATATTATTAACAAGAGTTGATATTTATAATTGTTTTAATTATCTTTGTTTCATCTATGGTATTTTACATTTAACCATGTATATTAATAATTTCTTGTGATTAAATATTTTTCTGAATTATATAAAATATAAAATAAATTGATTATCTTATTTTGATATTTTAGTAAACATTTTTCTTGACTACAAATATCATGTATCAATTTTATTTGATTGATAATCATTACATTTATAATATTTTATGAGAAAATATATAAAATCACCGGAATTATTTTCAATAGTTTTTTATGTTTATGTTTTCCATTAAGTTTTTGGCAATTTTAGAACGCGATTTGCAATTTGTTTTCCATGTGATTTAAATACGAGTTGTTTACAGAACATTGATATCAAAATTAATGTAAAGACGATGTGTCGGAAAAATATTATCCCGCGAATTAATACAACCTAAAATATTATTAAAATATAATTCTTTTTGATTCGATGGGTATGATTGGTGAAATGTTGAATATAAGAGTTAATATACAAAATTAATTATAATTTGGGTTAAAATTTAAAAAGTGAGAATACGTTAAGCGAGATGATAGTAAATAATGTTTATAATTATAGAAGGGGTGAATTGTAATAAATAATAAGTTATTTTGAGTTGTTTGGTTTTTGAGTTGGAATTATGTTCTTTCACATAGACTTAGATGCATGTAAATGAGTTTTATGAGTCGTATGTTTAACCCTAGTATATATCGGCATCTAGTAAATAAATTATTATTTGACTGACGTAATAGGTAAATTACCAATATTAAATATTGGTGTATTGCATCATTGGATTTTCTTTAATCGATATTGTTCACAAATTGTGTTTTAATTACTTCGTCGTATTTTTTTATCACCAACTCATACATGATCAAACAAGTGTTTCCATTATTTTATAAACTAATATAATAAATACATTCCAGATAATTTGGTATTATATTATCTTTTGTCGACTTAGACGTATACTATGTATGTAACGTTAAACATTTTTTTAGACTCTAAAAATGTGCTCAGAAAATAGGAAAATTGATCAGAGTTACGTGTCAAGCTATTTATCTGCGGAACGAGAAAATGCGTGTTTAAAGAAAACGGTAGAAAACATGAAAGCTGATATCGAAGGTTTAAAAAACGAATTACAAACAAATAGTAAGAAAACGGATCCTAGTAAGTTGAACAAACTTTTTAAGGTAAAAAATTAATTTTGAGACCAAAATCCAGAAACAGTATCAACTGTTTTTTATTTTATTTTGCGACCTCATTCTATTTTTCATCATTTTTATTAAGAACAGACACTTTTCGTTTTCTACGTTCCATTAAAATATTTTCTGTTTTTAATTTAATGATAACCCAATATAGTCCATAACGATTTGAATTTATTTTTTGGACAGTTGTCTTTTATTAAAACTTATAGGTAGGTTTATGTGATTATTACCCGTCATGTATATCGGAAGAATTTTTTGACCTATTATAATTCTCTCTTGATCTCAATTTATATATTGTTAACTTATATCTAACGATTATGTAAATTTATTAAACCATCAACATGAGTATCAACAATTTATTTTAATATTTTAATATTGTTTCTGGTCCAAAAAAAAAAAAATTTCAGATGTTGTTAGGAAAACCTAGGATAAATGTTTACTGTATTCTAATTTTATTTTGCACCCTCATTCTATTTTTTTCATCATTTTTTTTAAGGACAGACGCTTTTTGTTTTTCACGTTCTATCAGCATATTTTTTCGATTCGGTTCCGGTACTTATTTCTTTAAATTTATCTGATAATTCCAATATTTTTTCGAAATTAAACTAGTGATTTATTTATCATAGCGCGTACGCGAGGAATATTTTAAATCAATAATATATTAAATTACACTATAATGTTATGTTGATAAATTGTAATTGTAAATATTGGATAAAAAACTCAAAATTTCTTTAAAGGTCGTAGTTTATTGTTTTATATTATATAGTACAACGCAAATCCTAAGTCCGTCACTGCCAAAGCGTACACCGATTCTGTTAACGGGCATGTTATTTTTTATAGGCTCACGTTTGGTATTGAAGTACGAAAGCATCATTGGAGTGTTGCTCGTGAGAATAAAAAAGTATTGTCTATACGTCGTAATTAAAAGAAAAACAAATTTAATTTATTTTTCCGATCTTTGTTGTTCGATACAGTTTGAACATAAAACTCCAGAAACTGGACCAAATGTACGGAGATTCCGAATCGAATAGAGAAATAATGCGCAAGGAAATGAAGAAAGATAAAAAAACTATAAAAGAATTTAGAGAGGCAAAAAAAAACTGGATGTTCGAAGACGACATCTTAACGCCACGAGAAAAAGACACTCTTCGTGAACAGCACATGAAAAAACTATTGTTAAATGAATTAAGAGTAAGCAATTATTTATCGTGTATATCGTCAACATGAATTGTGCACGTACAATCATTTCACTTGATACGATAAAACGCCACTCTATGAATTGACAGGACGTGAAAGCAAAGTTGGTCGCCGCCAATGAAAAATATGACGCGCACATGAAGGCTTGTAAATTGAAATTTGACAAACTACAGGACGACAAGACCAAAGGTTTGGAAAAAATCGACGGTTTAATCCGTAACAGAAAATGTGTAAGAAATATTGTGTAAGACGTCTAAAATTGTGTGTTTTCGATCGTTTCAGAATACGGAATATTGAAAAACTTCTCAAAAGCAAATACAGAAAGATGCGACAAGTTCGAGAACGAAAATAAGCATTTGAAAGCCGAAAATATGCATTTGAAAGCCGAAAATAACGACTTAAAAAATAAATTGGAAAAATCAATGGCGAAAAATGCTATAAAAGATAACTGTCAAGTACATAATTTTCTCGGGAGCGTTTCATCATAATGATTACTAAATTATAATATCATTGTGAATGGAATCCATCATTTTCGGTTAAATAAATAATGGTTTTTCCCCTTTTTTTTAGAATGAACCCAAAATAATCAAGCTAAACGATACTTTAAATAAAACGTTATGCAAACTCAGCCAAGTGACAGAAAAATTAAAACAGGATAAAAAAGAATTCGAAACACGGGATCTTATCAATGGAAAATTACGAGTAGATTACGAGAAAAAACTTGAAATGGCAAACAATAAAATCAGAAGTTTAGAGTAATATATCTCGTTTCAAACACACGAGAGATTTTTTCATATGAATAATATACATTTTATCTCTCTTTAGATCTATCAAAGAAAAGTATATCAAATTACAAGAAGACAACAGATATACAAACGAACTTTTGATTGATTCCGAGAAAAAGATATTAACGTTACAACGTCAGCACAACAGTTTAATGAAACAAAAGGAACCAACATTGAAGCATATAAAGGAGACCTTGGTATTGAACGAAAGCAACTGATCACGAGACTAATATGTACACGTAAAATCGAATAATGCATTGAACGTTGGTTTTAGGATGAAAAAGTGGCGTGGATATTTCATATGGATAACAAAAATAAAAGAAATTCGCTTGAATTAAAAGAAGAAGAAAGTGAGTGAATATCTAGTTATTTTTTATGCTAATTAATAGCATTATAGTTTTTGAATTATCTCAAGTCTCAGCAGTATTTCTCTTAGATCTTAACATTTTAAAATTCACCCGAAAATTGCTTCGTCCAACTATCAATGATAAGTTAAATCATTAAATATAATTAGATTGGATGGTAAACATATTTTTCAGATAACTAAGTATTTATGAATACGTCGATATTATATAATACGAAAGATTAAACGGTTTACACGATTGATACTTGCCGATCAAAGTATCGGTTTATATATTAGTGAAATCCTAATGATCCTTATCTATTAGGTACCCGACATTACTTCCCGTCTGGGTAACGAGTTGCATTTGATTCTGTAATTTGATTTCTGCTGTGTTATAATTGAACTATAATAAATGTTTTAATTGAATAGCTTTATTATTTTATTTAACGTGATTAGTTAATACAGCGTTTCTTAAACTTTTTTATCCGTGGAACCCTTTTTGATATATACTTTTATCGTGGAACCCCTACTATTTTTTTTAGCTTTTTAGCTTTTTTTAGGATTATTTTTAAATGTCAATAAATTACAATAATATTGTGTTAAAGGTATTTAATTAAAAAAAATATCTTAAAATAAAAATAATAATTGTAATACTGTATACGTCATATATAATACTAATGACATTTTTTCCCCCACTAGCCGCTACTAATCTTTAGCTAGATATTTTAAAGGTAATTTTCTTGAAAATTTCGAAATAAATCACTAAAGCTTCACGGAACCCTGAAGTGATCTCCACGGAACCCTGGGGTTCCGCGGAACACAGTTTAAGAAACGCTGAGTTAATACATTACACATATTCTTTAGATTCTGAGTAAAACGAAGAATCTATTGGTTTTATTTTTTTTCTATTAAAACTTGTTCAGGGTTGTCAGTGTAGAACAACTCAATAGATTGAAAACTGTAGATTGACTTTAAACATATCATATTTCTCTACTCTCAATAGTATTCCCAGACGCGAGGAAAAAGTCCCGTAAAACCCGAGTAAAAAGGGGAAAATTTGCCGCAAAAGACTCTTTCACTAAATTGATTTTAATTCTTCAGTCATAACTCGGGAAGTACTGCTGCAAGAAACTTAAAATTTCCATAATATATTAATGTCATATTGCTTGATTATTTATAAAAGTTTTAAAAAAATAACAACTTATGGGTCAAAAATAGACAGAGCTCTAAGAATAAGTACCAAGATTTTTCGAAGTTCATCTCTAATAAAGTTTTTAATATTTAACAAAAATTTTTGAAAATTTAATATAACGTGTTTAAGTGCATTATTGTATATTTTTAAGGCATTGGCTATTTATAAGTCGATTTCCAGCTTCAATTTTTTATTAAAAAAGAAATTGGTCCCTTCAATTATTATGAATCTTATGATACGAACAGAGCAACGTGTTTTAAGTTTTTTTGTAAAAAAAAATTTTTTCTTTATCAAACAAGAAAACTACATACGGATTTCATAAAAAAAAAAAAAGCGTATCGAGAATTAGAATAAAAATGTTAAAATATATAAATGGAATATTTTTATACCGAAGCTTTGCTCAGAGTCATGTAACTAAAGAAATTATGTATAATTTCTTTAAAATGTCATCTTCATTATCTTGTCTAAGTAGTGAAGAATACTACGTGGTGCGGAGTACGTATTACTGTCATTGTATTCAGTTGATGATTGTGTTTTTAAATGTTGCTCATTGGTTTCAGTTAATTTTTCTGATCTATCGTAAAAGTTTTTAGCGACAATGATTATTTGTGAATTTTTTTTTTTTTTTAATGCACGTATATTATCAAATATGTTCCTGAGAATATTTCCGATTTAAAAGATGATTACTTTGTATATTTTTAATATAAATTCGTTACTTTATAATGAGTTAGATTTTTAGTTTTCGTTACGTCTCATATTTAAACCAGACCTCTTTTATTTAACTCCTTTATTAATAGGTTTTCTACAAGTTTTTATACCGTGTCCACGAATTTAAGTGAAAACTGGGCGAAATAGGGGAAGAAGGGAATTGTTAATTCCTGTAGGTTTATTTGGTCAGTTATAGGATATAAGGGATGTAGCGTGTATTTCTTAATTTTTATTCTACGTTCGTATAATATTTGTTTTACTGTTTGCTTGCTATAATTTATGAAGCATTATTTATATTATTCGTTAATTTTGTATTCACTTCGGTTATATTAAACCAATTCAAGTTTAATTACTGACTTATGATTTAGACCAATAGATATGTGTTTTTTTTTCTAATATTATGCGTGTATTTATTTGAATTTTTTGCAGCGTTGACCGAAGCCTTGGAAAGAATGAAAAAATCGGGATAATACCATAGACCTTTTAAAAATGGAAGACACAATATTCGTGATCTTGAGTACGTTTTATTTAAGTTGACCTTTTCCATGAAACTGTTCCAACCTGGAACATCGATTAAATCTTTCCACTTACCATAAATCCATAAGAAATCGCTAGGTAAAAGTTTTACTTCATTTGTTATTTTTTTGCGATAAACATCATTGATTTTAATGTTTGATAGTCCTTCTTTAACTGTTCGTTGAAAAGTATGCAGTTGAATGCGATCGACTTCTTCAATAGTTTGGGCAGCGAGGGTCGTATCTAATTTTTTAATGTTGGTTTCATATGACACTGAGGTTAAAGGAGTTATACATTGGATGCCTCCCATTGCGTGAAATGTATTTAAACCGTCTATGGTATCAATATTTACGTCTGCGTTGTCAAAAACAAATTGACAAAATGAATTTCGCATCCAACTTTTGGATTTCATCTATTCTGTGATACTACCTTCAACTTGAATGCTTCAAAAGTCGATGCTTGAATGGAACCAATATATTACTTAAATGTATATTATATACATTTATCGATTGTTTTAAATGTTAGAGGGTTTGGATGAAGAAGTGAATAAAATTGAAATGAAATAGAAACGGATTACCATAGTGAACGCTATACTAAACTGTGTCGTAAAATCAAAGATATGAAAGATAAAAATGGTAAACAAAACCGTGATCATAAAATTACGACTTTATTAATTAATGGCAACTTTCATCGGTCTAAAAATTTTTAACTTCACCCTGTTAATTTTTTTACCATACAATATAGCATTTAGTTAGTTTAGATGCTTGAAATATTTTAATCTTTAAGATAATTCATTTGGTATACCGAATGAAGAAGGTCAACTAGACTTTTTTAAAAAGGAAAAGAATTTTACAAGATAGGCATATTATTAACAAGAGTTGATATTTATAATTGTTTTAATTATCTTTGTTTCATCTATGGTATTTTACATTTAACCATGTATATTAATAATTTCTTGTGATTAAATATTTTTCTGAATTATATAAAATATAAAATAAATTGATTATCTTATTTTGATATTTTAGTAAACATTTTTCTTGACTACAAATATCATGTATCAATTTTATTTGATTGATAATCATTACATTTATAATATTTTATGAGAAAATATATAAAATCACCGGAATTATTTTCAATAGTTTTTTATGTTTATGTTTTCCATTAAGTTTTTGGCAATTTTAGAACGCGATTTGCAATTTGTTTTCCATGTGATTTAAATACGAGTTGTTTACAGAACATTGATATCAAAATTAATGTAAAGACGATGTGTCGGAAAAATATTATCCCGCGAATTAATACAACCTAAAATATTATTAAAATATAATTCTTTTTGATTCGATGGGTATGATTGGTGAAATGTTGAATATAAGAGTTAATATACAAAATTAATTATAATTTGGGTTAAAATTTAAAAAGTGAGAATACGTTAAGCGAGATGATAGTAAATAATGTTTATAATTATAGAAGGGGTGAATTGTAATAAATAATAAGTTATTTTGAGTTGTTTGGTTTTTGAGTTGGAATTATGTTCTTTCACATAGACTTAGATGCATGTAAATGAGTTTTATGAGTCGTATGTTTAACCCTAGTATATATCGGCATCTAGTAAATAAATTATTATTTGACTGACGTAATAGGTAAATTACCAATATTAAATATTGGTGTATTGCATCATTGGATTTTCTTTAATCGATATTGTTCACAAATTGTGTTTTAATTACTTCGTCGTATTTTTTTATCACCAACTCATACATGATCAAACAAGTGTTTCCATTATTTTATAAACTAATATAATAAATACATTCCAGATAATTTGGTATTATATTATCTTTTGTCGACTTAGACGTATACTATGTATGTAACGTTAAACATTTTTTTAGACTCTAAAAATGTGCTCAGAAAATAGGAAAATTGATCAGAGTTACGTGTCAAGCTATTTATCTGCGGAACGAGAAAATGCGTGTTTAAAGAAAACGGTAGAAAACATGAAAGCTGATATCGAAGGTTTAAAAAACGAATTACAAACAAATAGTAAGAAAACGGATCCTAGTAAGTTGAACAAACTTTTTAAGGTAAAAAATTAATTTTGAGACCAAAATCCAGAAACAGTATCAACTGTTTTTTATTTTATTTTGCGACCTCATTCTATTTTTCATCATTTTTATTAAGAACAGACACTTTTCGTTTTCTACGTTCCATTAAAATATTTTCTGTTTTTAATTTAATGATAACCCAATATAGTCCATAACGATTTGAATTTATTTTTTGGACAGTTGTCTTTTATTAAAACTTATAGGTAGGTTTATGTGATTATTACCCGTCATGTATATCGGAAGAATTTTTTGACCTATTATAATTCTCTCTTGATCTCAATTTATATATTGTTAACTTATATCTAACGATTATGTAAATTTATTAAACCATCAACATGAGTATCAACAATTTATTTTAATATTTTAATATTGTTTCTGGTCCAAAAAAAAAAAAATTTCAGATGTTGTTAGGAAAACCTAGGATAAATGTTTACTGTATTCTAATTTTATTTTGCACCCTCATTCTATTTTTTTCATCATTTTTTTTAAGGACAGACGCTTTTTGTTTTTCACGTTCTATCAGCATATTTTTTCGATTCGGTTCCGGTACTTATTTCTTTAAATTTATCTGATAATTCCAATATTTTTTCGAAATTAAACTAGTGATTTATTTATCATAGCGCGTACGCGAGGAATATTTTAAATCAATAATATATTAAATTACACTATAATGTTATGTTGATAAATTGTAATTGTAAATATTGGATAAAAAACTCAAAATTTCTTTAAAGGTCGTAGTTTATTGTTTTATATTATATAGTACAACGTTAACCAATACTTCAATTTTACTCATACTTATATTTTAACATATTGCAAACAATAATTAATATTATTGTTATTATTTGTGAACAACGAGAAAACCAATGAATTTTAAATTATGCTCTTAATAGTTTTCAAATAATGATTAATTTCTAAGAATAAAATACTTAAATTTGAATGAAAAAATAATTTTTTCTTAATTTTTAATTTTTTTAGTTTTATTTAATAAAACCTCTACTATAGTCCAGTCAATAGTTTGGCTAATATGCAACGATTTTTTAAACTATTGGTCCGATAAAACCAATTAAAAAATACATTTTCAAAAAAACTTTCATTTCATAACATTGTTACAGATAATGTCAATCATGTGTATAATGGTAAATATATGCCATACAATCGCAAGTTGTTGCTAATTATAAGTTTCAAATTTAGTCTTACCATTGATTTTAAATACTAGTATTTATAATCAATGATTATACGTTTCGAAAACCATAATTTGTACCCAGTTGAGTACATCATGTATTTGGCCCCTTTCACACGACGCCACCATGGTGCGCGCCACCGAACACGCCACCAGGCACCAGACGCATATATTATTTTATAATTATATTTTACAATGTACAACATTTAAACAATCTAACTAAACCAATATTTAGTTCCAAAATGGAAGTTGAAGAGTTGGCATGTGTTGCTTATTTGTACAGCCATAGTAGACGTGCAAAGAAAAAAAACAGGAAATTTTGGTTAGATACTGAATATGAATACCAACTCTTCCCAACTCTTCTTTTTTATAATACGATTTGCACTTGCAGAATTCCAAATGGCTGGACGATTTTCTACTTCAAATATAAATTTTTCTGTATCGAAATTTCGGCTGTCCATAAACACAGTGCAGATACGTCTGGTCGCGTGACTGGTGGCCGATCAAGTATCAACTGAGAAGAACGCGCGTTTTTCATAAGAAACCATACAAATGTTTTGTTGGCGCCACTTTAAGGTGTGATTCCTTAGAACGCGTCTAGTGACGCGCGACCGGCGCGGCTGACGCGGCGCGACTCTATTTTTAGCCGCGCTGGGACTTCTTTACCTATTTTTAAATGTAGGTGATTCCCAACACAGCGACTGCGGCACGCGATCGCCGCGCGCGTCTACATAGGAATCGGTTACATTTAAAAACAAGTAAAGTAGTACCTGCGCGACCAAAATTGAATCGCGCCGCGTTAGCCGCGCGGCTCTAGCCGCGTGCATAGGAATCGCACCTTTATGTGATCGCACGTCCAGCTATTTTGGTCGCGACCGTTGCGACTGCTGGCGCCACCACGTGTGAAAACCGGTATCTAGTTCTGTATTTCTTTTGGCCGCGCCACCATGGTGGCGTCGTGTGAAAGGGGCCTTATAGTAGTAACATGATTATTTATTTTCTAATTTTCTCGTTGTACACAAATAGTAATAATTATTAACGAATCGACTTGATGAATATAAAAATAGTCTGAACTATGTATTAAATATTTAAAGTAACTTTCCGGGAGAGTAGTTTGATAGGATTCAGTGGTGTATTTAGCGTTTTTGTAAGTTCGACTACCCCCTCTTCCTCGAAATGCATTTTCATAAATGAATTACTATAAAGGTAAAATAAAGCTCAATAAAATGTATGCAGATTCTAAAACTCCCAACTAAAGTAAAATCTTATATACGCCACTGATAGGTAGGTCCTCTCCACAGGACCCACCTTGACGCGGTGGAGAGGCTTACGGGTCATTATTTAGACCTCAACTAAGCGGTCCTCAAATATAAAACAACGTATGATAATATTCATGCAGAAAGTGATATATGTATCGGTATAGAATATAAATCGGTATTAAATGTTATGTATTACTTTATTATTAGGGCCCGGATTTTTATGCAAATGCATGTTCTTCCACATTTAACTTATAATAATTCTGATTAAATATCTTGACGTTTCGTAATACGTAGATTAAGGTATCAAATTTTTTTTTGCATATTTTTGCATATTTGAATGAAAATGCATATTAATTGCATATTTCTATATAATTGCATAAAAGTTGCATTTTTTAATAGTTGATGAATTTTTTTTTTTTTTTTGCAAAGCAAGGCGAGTGTGCATAAAAGTTATTTTAAGCATTGATTGGGAAATTGCCGTCGCCGATTTTTATCGACAGTCTGCGTATTTGTCTCAGATAACTTATCTGCACTTTAGGTATACGCACACGGCTTGTGTATTTCAATTAGTTAGTGACGGTAATTTGTTGGTGTAGTTTGTCCACCGCAGTTTTTGTGTTTGTATAAAATAATATTTTGTCTACTTTAGTGTCAAATTTTTATTTTTCTCTAAGAAAATGCCAAAAGTAAAGAAAGCTCATTGTTACGTGAGATGGAGCTATATTATTTTGTACTTTTTGTGAAACCAACGTATCGTGTGATAGAAAATCACAGATTACTCAACATTTAGGAACTTCTAAACACATTGAAAATAGTAAGTTGAAATCAAACAAAGACCAGGTTAGTCAACAGTTTATAAAAAATTCACTTGATCAAACTAGAACAAATAATCAAAATCTGAATGAGTTTAGTAAAGATATTTGTACCTTAATGGTGGCAAATGATATTCCACTTTGGAAACTACAAAACCCAGAATTCAAATGTTTTTTCGAAAAATATATTAAATTAAAATTACCTGACGAATCGACACTACGAAAAAACTATGCTCCGTTGTGTTATGAAGACGTATTACGTAAAATCCGAAAAGAAATAGGGGATAGTTCCATCTGGCCATCTGGGTATCAATTGACGAAACTACCGATGTCGAAGGGCGTTAAGTTGCATGTGTAACGATTGGTTCCCTATCGTCAGAAAATTCTACAAAACCAATAGTTTTAGCAATTGAAAACTTAGAAAAGGCTAACTTTCAAATGATTTCAAAATTGTTCAATGACTCAATGAGTTTATTGTGGCCTGAAAAAGTATTACATAATAAAGTATTACTTCATGTCACAGACGCTGCACCATACATGATAAAATCTGGAAAAGCGTTAAAAGTGTTTTATCCTAAACTAACTCACATTACATGTATGGCCCATGGCCTTCATAGGGTATCGGAAGCTATAAGGGATAAGTACCCAAAAGTTGACATGTTAATTTCTAACACAAAAAAATATTTTTAAAAGCACCTTCTCGTGTAAATACTTTTAAAGAAATGTGCCCAAATTTAAGTTTACCACCACAGCCCGTTATTACTCGTTGGGGTACGTGGCTTAATGCAGCTTTTTACTATGGTAAGAACTTTGATAAGGTCAAAGAAGTTATCAATACATTTAATGAAAACGATGCAATATCTATTCAAAAAGTTCAAGATTTATTTAAAGACAATTCATTAAAAAATGAACTTTCAGTAATATTAGCCAATTTTCAATGCATCACAGAAACAATCTTACAAATAGAAAAATCTGGCGCCAACCTACGAGAAACCATCTCGTTGGTTAAAAATGTTGAAATTAGGTTAAGTGAAGGAGGAATAGGCATAGAATTTGCTATACTTAAACTACTGCAAGTATTATCGAAGAATCCAAGGTATTCTCAAATTATAAAAATTTGTGGAATATTAAGCGGAGAAATAAGCAATGACAATGAAGGCACTGAAGAGTTGACACCTGAAGACATTTCTTGTTTTAAGTATGCACCTATCGTGTCTTGTGACGTAGAAAGAAGTTTTTCAAAATACAAATCTATGCTACGTGACAATCGTAGAAATTTCGAATTTGAAAATATAAAATCACATTTCGTAACTTCATGTTGGTACTCGTTCCAAAATTAATATTACATTTTTTATTATTATTTCATTAATTTTGCATTTATTTAGTTAAGCAACAGATATAAGATATAAATGTATAGTTTGTACACGTTTGTGAGCAGAATTATATTGATATTAAAATTGTATTTTTTTCTCATACCTAATACCTATATTTTGTAATTGTTTTAAGATGTTCATTTTTGTTTTGAATACAAAATAAAAATTTTTTTTTGCATATTTTTTGCATATTTTAGAATTTTTGACTGCATAAATATGTGCAAATTTAGCAATAATTTCTGCATAAAAATCCGGGCCCTATTTATTATGTATATTCTACTGTCAATAATTAGTTTTAAAGGATTAAACTATTAAAAATATAATTTTTATCAAATTATTTCATGTGTGTTACAATTGTACCTAGCACTGTTACAATTGACCCAGGACAGGGTACAATTGTAACAATATATATATATATATATTTTTTTTTTAATCAAAATTTATAAATTCAACTTTGGAAATTAAGCTTCATTATACATAAATTATTTAAGATTATATGATAGTTAATCAATTAAGTGCAAAATAAGAGCTAAAAAGTTTGAATTTTCTTAGAAATAAATAAAAGTACCTATGAAAAATGTTACAATTGTACCCGGTCTCCCCTACTTAATAAGCCCGTGTTTTCTTTTCCAAGTAGAAAAAGATATCGGACAACATTACGTTTCCGGTTTACGGGGTCCCGTTTTTTCGAAGCGTCCAAAAGACTCCACGAATAATATTAGTTATTTTGATCCATTACATTTATATATTTTATTATAATATTATTTGTACACCATGAATTATCTTTTATTTTATTTATCTTATATTATCTTTATCGAATATTATCTTATATTTTAGATTACTTGGTACACGTTCATGTTCGTCAACAGTTGCCTGTTATCTAAAAGTTTTTTACTAGGTCGATTTGAAAAAGTTTAAACAATTTAAAGGCACTACTAGAAACATCAGGTTTCGTCAATATTACCCGTGATATTTTTAAAATTGATCTGACCAATCGTCAGTGGCAGTAAGAGTGATTGATATTACGGCCGCGTGTGAACAATTGGTTTACATTGGATAAAACTAATGTTTAATGCTAGGTAGTTACATTTTTTTATGGAAACAAGTATTACAGTCGAATGCAGCCTGCAGGATAAATAAATTACGATGAATATGTAAAAATAATAATATCTATGAACAGTCGCACATGATACGATAACGGGAAAAACGCTATTACCTATTGACTATAATAATTTATACGGCTATCCAACGTTTATCGATATTAAACAACAAATACAGCCGGAGCGTGCAAGAACCTACAGAAACAGTAGGAAAGAGTAATGCGCAATACGTCAACATATACATCGGTTAAAGTTTATATTATGGTACAAATTTGTACGCAAATAAACCGTAATTGCGTTTTTCGATTAGTGTTGCCATCGAATTTCTTTCCTCGAAGACTCGGGTGCCGTTTTTGTAAAAAAAGACTTGAAAGTACTGATTTTGTATGAAACAGATGAACTCAAGAACCTGTATAAAATAAACAAATAAATAATCTTATCAAGTCTTTTCAAGTTGCAAAAAAGAAATGTAAATCCCTAATCTTTACTAGACGCCGACACTCCAATCCCCAGAACATATATCTCGATGATACGATTATTCCCTATGTCCCTACCATATTACCTACCTAGATATCACACTTGATCCTAAATTACATTGGTTACCACACATTATGTCACTCACATCATACTGCTCGAAATGGTCTAATTTTCTCAGATAAACTACTAGCAGATGGCGGGGACCTCATCCTTTCTCATCGTTATCAATTTATAAAACGATTATATGCTCCAAACTAGAATACGGTAGTTTTCTTTTTGGCTCTGCTTCTTTCTCCAATCTAAATAAACTCAATAAACTCCAGAGCAACTGCCTCAGAAGCATTATGGGATATTCAAAATCAACCCATCTTCCTGTTATCGAGGTAGAAACTATGTAACCTCCTTTCAACATTAGATGTCGCTGGCTCGCCATCAAATTTCTCCTGAAATCTTTATCGCACTCTAATTTTCATATTTTTCATACTTTTTATTCTCTGTTCCTTACTTGGTCCGATTTCACCCCGATTCTTCAACGCCACGTTCACACTCTCTGGTCTTCCTTTTGAAATAATTTGCCAGCAAATTTTGCCTCCAGCTATAAATTAATAGTTCCTGTCATACAAAAAAATATATGGTTCAAGGATCTTACTTTATCCAGATCCCACATTATAAAATTTAACCGTCTTCGTACTTCCCATCATCGAGTCACCATTGGAATACTTGAATACACACTACTTCGCTCGTGTTGCTGTTCGCTCTTTTTGTATTCACTATTTTGCTCTCGTCTTTTTGACGTAAAACCCAACGGTGACAATATATGTTATACAGATAACTAACCGAACTAACGTAGAAATGTCAAAATACCCACCTTAATGCGTTTAAGAATAGTTTTTCGGTTATGTAATTACGGCAGTGTGAGTTTTCAAAAGACAAATAGAATTTATAATCCGTCTCCAGCATCTTGAAGCAGGAATCTTCATCCGACCTCGGACATTTGTGGTTTCCACAGCGGCCGTATACGTCAACATCGATGTATTTGGCGAGTTCGTCAGCGTACTCCTTGCGGCAGCTTTGCGGATTGCAATTTGAAACAAACCATGCGACCTTCTTGATTTTTGTTTTGGGAATATCTACACGCATAGGAGGTAGTGGTGGTCTGTGTTCCATGAAATATCCATAAGGAAGAAGAATGTCACTGTCCCAGCGATAAGACGCAGTCCAATTGAACACACCGACAATTTCCGTTTCTATTCGTGCCTGGTTTGGAGGAGGTTCGACAAACCACATGATCCAAATCTGACACAAATTAAATACGCTATTATTCAAGCAATAAATATGTTAGTCCTGTAATAGTTATTTGAAAATAAATATAACAGTAAAACACGTATACTCAATAATATTTTTATGAGAGTTTTAGGTGACATTATAGTCATTAGTTTTACATCATGATGCCATTTATTTTAAATTGAAGTGAGTGATCTATTAATTTTACAATGATTTTTGCATTTTTTTTTTCTGGGAATTTTTCTTGGGGAGTACGTTTTTTCAAAAAATTTCTATTAACAACTCTGCAGATCAGAATTTGGATAGCTATGGTACTTTAAGAGTTTTTTTTCTCTTCTCAATGGTTTTTCTACATCAAAGGTACAGTCACTAAATCGGTTTCGGTTATTTATATTCATAACTCTAAAAGTATTGTATTACATTATATATATATATATATATATAAATACTATTATTCTGAAAATTATCGCTTCATAATTTATTACTCCTCTAATTATCGACTTCCAAAATGTATCAAAACAAAATACAATTTGCTGATAATAATTATGATGTGATACAGTTAAGCTAATACGGTAATAAATAATTCATAATTTTTCTTGAAAATAAAAGAAAAATTAAAAATCATTTATTGAATGACAATAAAGAGTGGAAACGCCAAAATGTTCTAAAATAAAAATCTGTAAAATAGGTATCTTTACATTTGTTGAAAATATTTTAAAAAAAGTTATTTTTGAGTTCTAACAGCATTCGGCATGCAATGTCACTTGACATCTCGATTTTTTTATTTATCCGAAACGCCCGCCAATATCAGGTGAATAGTGAATATAGATCGTGAAATAACATGTGTGTATATAAACACCTAATGGATGATTACTAAATTTTCTGCCCGGCAAGCTCACGTGTTTTAGGTACTAAACCACTAATGATTATGTATTTACAATTCAATGAAAATTTTAATATATTATTAATCAAATATTTCTTAACTAAACAATAACGTGCAGTGTGTATTTTGTAAAAGAAATTTTAATTAAAAAAAAAAAAAAAAGTGTGACAGTCAAAATATCAAATGGAAAACAGTTTCAGATCTATGTGCACGTTATCATATGCCTAATGAATATATTGTACACGCATTGACGCGATTATAAGTTTACTTGATTCAGTGGTCTTTTATATTCAGGTTTCTGGTATTCACGCACTGAAAAAAAAGTTTTGTTGTTGGAACCAAAATAAGGTAATTGCAACTATGATATCTAGTTGCCTCAGGGACAAGATAATGTTTAGTTGTGGATACAAATGTAATATTGTTGACAGTAAATCGTTAGAGATACTAGATATTCTGTTATCATTACTAATCTGTATATGGTATTGACTACTTAACTTATGTATTGCTGACAAATATGTTTAATTGTATATACATATCAATGAGTTATGACTACATTATATTATACAATTTTCTGTCATTGTTACAGAATAAGTTTGTAGTGTTTAAGATACGACTTGTTAAGTATACAAGATTACAATACATATACATTAAATTGTTTAGTTGCTGATACTATACCTTTTCGTTAAGAGTAGTGACTATTCTAGTTACTGTATCATTTTTGTTTTGTTACAATTACTACGATTGAATTGCATGAACAAAATGATTTGTAACTAACACAAACTTGTTTATGTTAATATATCATAGATACAATTAATAAATACTGATATTCATCTTAATATTAATTAAACTATATACAAAATGTTGTAAGAATATACCTTGCATTTATACATTAAAGACCAGAGTTATTATATAAGGATATAAAACACAATAATAGGTACATATTAATAATACGTTTTATTAATATATAAACAAACATTATACATAGTATATACAAAATGTAAAATTGTATAACAAACAAAAACATGTTTTAAATAATTATAATGGATCTCTACAAGTGACATAATGATTTCCATTAGATACAATATTTAATGTGTTAGGAATAGGAGATATTAATGTATCTTGAAAAATAAAATCCCTATTTGATTCATGTATGTTTACTTCATAAGCATAAGTATGCTCATCAAAATCTACTGTAGTTAAAAGGCAACATTCAAATATAATTTTATGAGACCCATTAATAAAAATAGTTTTGACCATTACAAAATGTGGAATTCTATCATCCAAGTCTTTAGTTAAAATACTATTTATCTTATAACGTGTTCCTTTAACTCCAGCCCAACTAACACAAATTAATTGTTCTTCAGTACTTAAATTCAATTCATCTTGTATTTGCTTAAGTTTTGAGGGAATTACAAATTTACTAGGCCCTATATTGACCATACTACAAAGTTTTCCAAGATTAAATATTTTGTTTAGTTGAAGTTGACGTTTTATAGCCAAAGTTAAACAAATATTGCGCCTGTTAAAGGATGATCTAGCTGAAATTTTTGAAATTCTGTGTTTGGCTTCAAATCTCATTGACCAAAAATGTATAACAGGGCCAAATTTAATGGAAGGATAATGAGTAAGAAAATGAAATTTTGGTTTAAGGACATTTTTACTTTATTTTATATCCAGATCATTCATTTCACCTATTAATGTTTCAAGTAACGTACAATTACTTTCCTCAAGTGATGTTGACAAAACAATATCTATTACTTTACGCATTGTTAAATATAAGTCCCAAATTGGTTCTCCCAAAGGAACGAAATCTCCCATGAGTAAGCCAAATTATCTTATTAAAGTTAACATTTCAGAAGCAGATTGTCTAATTTTCCCCACATTAATATGATCCATAGAAAGTGTGCATGGTTTGTTGTTTTCTGGTCCAAAATCAAAACAATAAATTCGGTCATTCAATACATCCAAAGAAAATATTTTTATGTATTTTATGTAGTAAACTAAAATGAAGCTCATAACATATTTACCACATCCCTCAAGCATATCATGCATAACGTCTACGCCTAATTGATCGAATAAACTAAAGTCATTAATACCCAACCATATACATTTTTCTTTTATACCTGTAACAGACAAATCATTTTTTTCTACATCAATCAAATACTGTTCTGAATACCTCAAAAGAGATTTATCTTCATAACATTGAGTTTTGATATTTGCCTTAGTCATAGTACAAATTCGACAGCAGAAATTAGAAGAAAAACTTTCAACAAAACCAGTTATGGCATGTAAACCAAGATTGTCCCCCAGAATAAGACCTAACTCAAAATATAGGGTTCCCTTGAATCCTGGAACATTTATATTTATGCCAGTTTCCATCAGAAAATTGAATTCATCTATGATAGAATTAAAAATTACTCTGTTGCCAAATTGTACTCTGTCTGATGAGTGGAAAAGCAATGCTAAAAAAATAGTTGACAAAGTAGTTGAACGATAAGGTGGCATGCATGGAATCGATATATAAACTGCATCTAATTTGTGGATACCAGGATGGCTCCCAAGAACATTTCCACTCTCATAATCATCATAAAACATAAAAAGAGGGAGTACAATTCGCCCTTCATGTTTTTTAATTATATTTTGCCAGTAGGTTCCCTGAACAAAATTTGTTAACACACCAGTATTATTTACCAGTATTCAAAGATGCAATATAGTCCAAAGTTTCAGATAGAACATTATCAAGAGAAAAAAATTTTTGCAAGACATGCCTCAGTGGTATGAATTGTTGTGTGCAGTTGTAAGGTTTAAGAATTGACAAACCGTTACTCATCACATTATTTAATCTTTGACCAATAACTTTTTCTTTTGGTTCAATATAATTTCCTTGTTTGGAAAAATATTGAAATCGTTTGTGTTCAGTTTTGAAATTTACTAAAGCATCTTTAATCTGCAGTATATATAAAACAGTAAGCTGATTGACTGCTATCAACGCACAGCTTAAACCATTGGACGGATTGGACTGAAATTTGGCATACAGATAGCTATTATGGCGTAGGCATCCGCTAAGAAAGGGTTTTTCAAAATTCAACTCCTAAGGGGGATAAAAGGGGTAAAACGTTTTTTTTTTTTTTTTTGGTCTGATTTCTTGAAAATTAAGTATATATACTCAATAAAAGATATAAGCATTGTCTAGAAACTGTTTTTTTTTTAATTCAACCTCTAAGGGTGTTAAAAATGTTGAAGACAAAAAATAGAAAATTCCGCCAAGCCGGAACCGTTGAAGCTATGAGTATGAAATTTAGTCAGTAGATTCTTTTCATGCTGTAGACATTCGTTCAGATAATATTTTTCAAAATTTAACCCCTAAGAGGGTTAAATTGGTTAAGAAAGTATAAATATGGAAAAAATCCCCATGGCCGAAACCTTAGTATTAGAACACAACCTAAATGTGCGCATTCCACAGGTCACTCTCGCGAGTTGTTAGTAATAATTTTGGTACTGTTAAAAACTATTTTCTCACAAGTCTATTTGATTTTATTGTTCTAATAATGAGTAATAACATATACTATGAATTATAATAATACGCAAAATGATTCAAAAACATACTATAAGACATAAGTAATAAAGGATATATTTATCTATTATCTATCTTAATCAATTTGAATTTGATCGAAAATAGAAGTACTCGTGACATTGCCTTAGCTGTGGCATCTTCTGGAATCGCAGCTACACTGCTCGTGGGTGGTCGAAAGGCCCATGCTACCTTTAAATTACCACTCAATCGTCTCAATCTAACAACTGCGGTCACTCTTTTTTGTAATATATTAAAACAAAGTAATTTAGCGGAAGTTTAAAAAAAATACAAAAATAATAGTGTGGGATGAAATAACAATGGCACATAAGGGTGGTGTTGAGGCTTTAAATAGATCTCTAAAGGGTATGAGGGGAAATAAAAGGTTAATGGGTGGTGAAACGGTTTTGCTGACTGAAGACTTTAGGCAGACTCTACCAGTAGTACCAAAAGGGACCAGAACTGATTAAGTCATGTCTTAAAAGATCTACTTTATGGCCTCAGATTAATATACTCAAACTGTCGAAAAATATGAGGGTCAGAGGGTATACTTTGGAGGGGAAAAGTTTGCTGGTAGATTTGCAGATCTTTTACTTGAAATTGGCAATGGTGATTATCCGTCATTCGATGAAATGATAAATATCCCAAAAAATGTGTGTACAGTTGTAACTACAGTTCAGGATTTAATATCAAAAATGTATCCAGATATTGCTCATATTCATGATAAGCCTGTGGAAAGGTTGTGTGTACGAGCTATATTCACTCCAAAAAATGACCAAGCAATAAGTCATATCATAAACTTATTCTGCGTGTGGGCACACCTATTATGTTTTGCGAAATTTGAAACCACCTAAACTGTGCAGTAGGACCAGGCTCAAAGCCAAAGCATTACATCGCAATATAGTGGAAGCCACAATATTAACTTGTAACAATACGCGTCGCGTGGTAGCGGTATTGATATACTCACACAGCGTATATTGCTAACTGTATGTTTTATTGAACATAGATATTGTACATATAATATGATGCTTTGTATTACAATCTTTTCTTTTAAATTTAACTTTAATTTATATAAACAGAATAAATCGGGGTTTACACAGATAGGGTGGGATAGATGACATAGAATTCACAATTATGAGTTTGGTAGATTTACTTGTCCGTTGATACGGTATGAAGGCGGACTTCTGGCAGTGATTTGAATTCGTCCTGGTGACACGGGTCTGGAAACTGGACAATTGGTGGTAGCTGGCGATTGAAATTCGTCTCAGCCGCACGAGTTGATAGACGTCTGTGGGGCTGGCGGTGTTTGTTCACTCGTCCTAGCGGCACACGACTCTACGGTATAGCACAACACAGGCTGCACGACCGTCGAAAGAATGCCACAGCACAGGCTGTAAGGCCGTCGAAATATGGGATTCGGCTACTGGTCACGTTCGTGGGTTTGAGTAAACTCTTACCCACCGTCGTCACTCGGAGCCGCTGATTGAACAACTTTATTGAAATCGTGAATAACGGTTTTATTACGGCCGTCCGATTCAATATAGTAGGGGCACGGTAGACTTATAATGACTTTATATTCTCGTGGAAATCGGCTTTTTAGGACCGACTGAGAATATATGCATCGGCTACTGTGAGTCGATAATGGACCTCTTGGCCTTTCCACTGAGGGCCTATATATGATATATACCTTCCCGGTCTTCTGTGGAGTCGCCGAACTTATTCGTATAACTATTTCTCGGTTTCTTCGGAAGTAGGCCCGAGGCGTTGATGTTTCTTGCCGTTATAACCATTCCTTGGATGATTATACGATTGTACTTTGTGCATAATTAATTATAATAGCGGGCTTGGTATTAATTATCGTATGAATACTGGTTTTTTAAATAAGAGTGTGACAAGAGCGTGCTCTATCTTTATTAGCGGTAGGCGTATCTCGGAGTTTGTCTAGCTTGGTGCCCGGTATATACACAGCTAGATGGCGCGAGCGTATCGGGTGGTGATGCTAGTAATGAAACTAGATAGCGTAAGCTATTTCGTCTCGTTACTAACTGTATGTGCGAAAGAGGAAACTGTGTTTGTACAACGAATCCCTTTAATTCCGAACGATCTTCCGTTCGAATTTATTCGATTACAGTTTCCCCTCAAAGTCTGCTTTGCAATGACTATAAACAAGTCTCAAGGCCAGACTCTCAAATTTGAGGAATAGACTTGCGAGAAAACTGTTTTTCACATGAGCAGTTCTACGTAGTTTGCTCACGCGTAAGCTCACCCAATAGCTTGGTGATTTTGTCGCCTACTAATAGATCAGAATTGAACATTTTACAAAGAAGTATTGTAGATAAAATTTTGAAAAAACCATTAGTAAAACATTTATTTTAAACCTTCACTGCTAAAACTTATCGTGAACATAGGCCGCCAAAAGCTATAACTTATTGAATAGGTTATGTCAATAATTATTATCTTAAAAACTAAAACATATGTATAAAATATGATTTCAAAAATTTAAATTTCAATAGATTAAACAAAATGTAATCTTGCCAGGTTACATACATTTTTAAACCCGGCAACGACGGGTAATTCAGCTAGTTATCATTATAATTATATTTGAGGTTTCCGTTGGTCGTTAGCACTGCTAAGTAGCCAAAGTAAATGAATCTAAATGTTTCTCCATTTTGGCGGATGAAACAACAGACATATCAAATATAGAGCAATTATCACTCTGTGTTAGATATTTTGATATCAACAACAGGTTAAATGAAGATTTTCTTCAGTTTGTACCTATTCATAGTTTAACAGGATCTCATTTAGCGGCATCAATTTTACAAGGTTTTAAATCTACTATTATTTTTTTAATTTATTTTAAATGGTGATGGTATTAATTTTTATTAATTGATTTAATAGGATTAAGTGACTGTGGAATAAATTGTGACTATATGTATGGACAAGGCTACGATGGAGCTAGTAACATGGCTGGTCAATTTAAGGGAGTTCAAGCAATCATAAGAAATAAATATCCGAATGCACTATATGTCCATTGCTCGGCACATTCTTTTAACCTAGCAGTTTCGTCATCTTGCAACATCAAACCCATTAGAAATTGTCTTGGTATTGTAGAAAAACTTCATGTTTTTTTTAATACACCTAAAAGGCATCACGTTCTTTTAAATGAAATTGAAAAAAATGATTCCACCCCTAATGTTAAAACTTTAAAAAGACTTTGTGCTACCAGGTGGGTACAAAGATATGACGCACTTAACGATTTTTGCGAATTATATAGTTTTGTCCACCAAGCATTAAGTTTTATAACTACTGAATGGAATGATTCGTCAGCAACTGATGCTGGTATGTTATTGAAATGTATTCAAGATTCTGAATTTTTGGTTTCTCTTTATATTACAAAAGTAAGTAATAGATTAGTATTAAGCATAGAATTAATAATTTAAATTCATATTAAAATATTCATTTTTATGTCTTACACATCATAGGTATTATTTTCTTATGGCTTACCGGTATGTAAACAATTACAGAAAGAGAGAATCGATTTAAAAAAAACTGTAGAAATTGTTGAAAATATGGTAGAAGCAATAACACATATAAGGGAGGATGCAGAAAATGAATTTAAATTAATTTTTGAAGAAGCACAGGTATTTTAAGTCTTTAAGATTATAGTAATAATAATAATAATATTTGTGAAATAATATTCATTTCTGTAGAGATCAGCAACTCCGGAGAGAAGTTTCTCTAGTTTAAAACGCCTCAAGACCTATCTGCGTAATACAATGAAAGAGGTTTAATATAATAAAATTATATAATAATAATTGTTTACATTTATAAATAAATTAATAAATTAATAAATAAATAACATTATTTGTTTTAGACACGTTTAAATGGATTAACATTGTTGTCAATTCATCGAGACATACACTTATCAGTTGAAGAAGTTATAGATGAATTATCAAAAAAAGCAAGAAAATTAGATTTTGTATTGTAATAAATATGTAAATATGTTGTGTATTATAATTTTGGCAAACATAGAAAGTGTATTTAATATTAATAAGCTTTTATAATTCCTGGAAACTTGGGGGGGGGCGAAGCCCCCCTCAAGTTAGTAATTACGGTTAAAAGTCATATCCCCCCCCATGACAAAAACCTAAATACGCCACTGGTTAGCAGTGTAAACACGTGTGAATCGTCGTGACCTCGACGCGCCCCGAAATCAAAACAAAAGACGTACGAACTCGAGTTCGTTTAGCTGGAACGAGCGCGGTGTTCCGTCCTATCGCAAAAAAAAAAAATTCAAACGTTTCACGGAAAAAGCGCGCAAATCATTTGCGATCGAGCGTGTTTTTCTTTTAACTTTTCTCTCGACTCGACAACGCGGACGTTGACGGCGAACACGCACACGCGACGGTCTTGTCGGGTCAACGCTTAAAATCAAACTTTAATGCAAAACATCGAGTTCGCAAGAAAAACAATATTACAGCACGACGTCGACGAAACGAATTTGGCGCACGAAGAGATAAACGACTCGCAAAAAGCGCACGTATTACCGGCGTGATTGAAACGCGTAAATGATCGAAAACGATATAACACGTATATTACAATGCGAAGTACTCGCTGATCTCGTGTAAAAAAACTTACGCCATTTCCACGTGTTTCCGGAAACTGTCCGTCGTCGGGTCCAGGTTACCTTAGATCCGAGGGAACGTCTCTTTGACGGTATAGTAGTTTTCGAGCACGAGTTTCACCTTGTCCTTGCGATACTTCAAACTGAACAGCATTTTCCTTAGCATCTCGTCGCCTGCAAACGAAAACCGTGTTGTAATAAATACAGGGTGTCCATACCTCCTGGTTTTCACAGGATTGTCCTTTTTTAGAATTGTGTCCTGTTGTCCTTACAGTCGTCTCTCAGGACCCTTTTTGTCCTGTTTTTTTTTTTATTCAATCATAAGCTATAAATGTGTTTATATTTTATAGGTACAATATATACAAAATACCCCAGATTATTAGATTTGAGAAGTTTTTCGGAAAAAGCTGACAAATCAAATTGTGTAGATATGCGATCCGAAAAATTATCATCGATATGATAATGAAAAAGTTTTCAGAAAAAATGAGTATGGGAATAAAGTATTTTAGAACATTGAAAAAAGTTTTAATTCGTTAAGTAACTACAATTTTTATTTATTTTTTAATTGTTTTTATGTATTTGTTAAACATGATTTGTTAGTTTTGTAATCGCATTAAAAGAATAGAAATAATATTAAATACATATGAGATACCATTTTAGGTATATTAAATTATGTTTTTTATTATGATTGAAAATTGTGATAAAAAAATGGATTAAATTATTTAAAAAAAAATTATAAAATTATTTTAATCATGTTTTTCTATTTTTTCAAATATGTGTCCACACTATAATAATCCAATGACGCGACAATGCACAGGGTCCAAAAAATCCAAAAAATGAGTAAGACTTTGTTCTATAAATAAACATGATTGTCATAAAAATAAATAGTTTTATGTATGTTAGTACAATAACAATTATTGTCAATACACAATAGGCTGCTAATATTTAAACTTGATGAATTTCAGGAAAAATTATGAAAGCATTTATAACTAGAATTTATTAATTTTAAATAAAATGAGAGGGGCTACAAGAATTTCTATAGGGCTACAGCCCATACTACAGCCCACAGCCCATACTACGCCCATGGATATTATGTATTGTTATAAAATATTGTAAAATGATAAATCTGCAGAAACACACTTTCGACGTCTGTTTAATGTTTATGTTAATAATTAATGGGCACAATGTTCCTCCATAAATCTAAAAGAGGGCACCAGCGACTATATAACCAGCCCGGGATCACCCCATTAAGCAGACGTATCGAGCTACTCGAGTCACTTCCTGTCACTTGGTCTACTTACATATTGTTGTAATTGTGATTTTTATAAAGTGTTAATTTTTTTTTAAAGTGTAATTATAACAATTAAAAATGCAAAATTATTCGACTATCACACTTTCATCAAAATCTTACACCCGTGTTGTTGTAGACACCGTGTCAACAATGTTGGCACGTTACGATATTAATAGAAAAATAAAAAACAACAAAATAAAACGGTGTTCACATTAATTTCAACGAAGGAGCAAGACAAATAATATCGATAATAGCAATAATAATTTGACAGTAAGACCGTGATACTCGGTACAAAGGTATCGAGCAGCCAAATAAAAGAAAGACGACGTGAAATATAAAAATATTTATTATAATGAACTATAAAGTTTTAATAGTAGAAATAAATAGCAGAGGAAAACGGACGAAACGACAGACGGTTACGAAGGTTGGATACCATCTACCCATGGAGGTTGAGAACCAACGCCGCTCACCGGACATGTGAAGATAGTAACGCTGTCGCGCCGTCGCGTCAATGACAACATAATGATATATTATTATTATAAAGGTGGTGCAAGTGGCGAGTAGATCGCCACAATAACATTTATATAGGCTATAGTAGATAAACGTATATGTATATATTATGTAAACACATGTAGATCCATAGACTGTTTATTAAACGTTGAGTATATCGTCGATATTATTGTAAATCGTTTCGCGAAACGTGTATGACAGTAAGGGCCAGTATTACAATCACGGGTTACACTCCGATCAGTGTTAAATGGCCTGTAAGATGAAAAAACTAGTATTACAAACTCCGGTCCACTCTGTTTTTGACCGTCCGTTACCGGTTACGCTTACCGGACGATATCGGTTGGTTACAATATGTGATGTACCGTTAAAGCATCTGATTGGTTGTTAATTTTTATGTTTTTGTCATTATTTTGTTATCATTATCATTATTAATTATTATTTACTTTTCAGCAAATCAATCTTAATTTTATCGTGATCAATTTCATTTAATTTTGTTTTCGATTACACGAACTACATAATTTTTATATACAATTTTTTTATACAATAGTATACCTATATATTACACATTACTATTTTTATTATGGATGCACTTGACTATATGGATATTAACGACTTTTCCGACACCGACGAAAGTAATGAAGCAATCGACGATTTTCATCAATTGGCGGAACTTTTTACTTTTTGGACATTTATTGTCCATGATTTAAGATTTTACGTGTTTAAAGTTGTAAACGAAATATCTCGTACGTTTAAAATTTTAAATAAGACAAGTTGACTCATCTATGAAGCGCAGTCCAGGACAAAGTAACTGTAATTGATGAGTGATAACCGTGGTCAAAACAGTGGATTACCGAATTGAACTCTGACGGGGTATTGTAATACTACTTTTCTGATAACGGGCTGTAAAAGCTGAAACCACGGTTATATCGATAACCGAGGCGTAAACGAACGGTTAGGTAACTGAAGATTTAATCATAGCTTGTAATGCTGGCCCTAAAAAGGCCAGTTTCAAATTCATCGGACCCGACTTGTCTTCACTATTTTTCGACAATGCAACTTACCCATTGAAAGATAGTTTTCTTCGATAAATATATATTATGTGCCCGAACACATTGCGATTTTGACGTGGGCGTGCAGACAGTTGGAAATGCTCACGAATGCTTTAACTACCGCTCGTCGATAGCATACAAAACATTTAGTGAGAACCGATTATTTTTACCTCATAAAACCGATTTCGACGAAGTTTCTCACCGTGCCGACTAGCCAATTACCTTCATAATTCATTAATCATATATATATATATATATATATATATATATATATATATATATATATATATATATATATATATATATATATATATATATATATATATATACAGTGTGATCACGCTATTCGGTACCACTGAATATCTCAGTTGAGTGACCTTGTATTGAAATGGGATTTTCGGGAGGTGATAGGGAGTACTTAAATACATATTTTCAGACCAATTGCAAATTTTTAGCTTTCTCGGTACGCGCATGCGCAATACAACTTACTTTTTTTTAAATGACAACCCACATATTTTTCTGCAGATTCGGGTAGAGTATTTTTTTTTAAACATTTATTGCATAAAAAGTTTTTTTCCATTTTCAAAACTGACCAAGTTAGAGTAAGTCAAAATTTGAATTTATGCATAATTCGTGTCTAATGATATTTTCATTTAAATAATAAAATAAATGTGAAATAACTAAACATTATTTTTAGTGTATGATATTTCGTCCACTGTATTAACTAAATGTAGAACAAAGTAGTTATAATAATAATCATAATTATTATTATTAATGTTATAATAAAAAATTAAATGATTAAATAAATTTATCTTATGAATTGTTCGAAGTTTTCGCCATCATGTTCTAAACATGATTCCAGTCGTTTCAAAAATTCAGTCGATGTTGCTGCCTTGATTTGGTCCTCACTTAAGATATCACATGCTGCCTGTATTTTGTTTTTTAAATCCTGAAGATTGACAGGTAGAATCTCCGGCACGCAAATGTTGGACATAATCGATTTTATATGGGTGCATTTTGTGTTTTTTTAGAATTTTTTGAACATAACCATATGAAACTCCACTTTCGCGAGCAACATGCCTAATTGACGACCGTGGATAAGCCCTTATGTATGCTAGTACCTGTAATTTTGTATCGTCATCTAACATATTTTCTCTGCGCCTTTGCTGGTTTATTTGTCTGCCAGGAAATGTTCCTTCCTGATTCAACCCTTTTAAAAGTCGTAAAACATAATTAGAAGGTGGATGGTATCTTTCTGGGTATCGTTCGGCATACGTCAAAGCAGCCAGGCGTTTATTACGTTGACATTCACCATAAATTAAAACCAACTCAACTTTTTCAGCGTTATTCATATTTAAAAATTAAAATTTATTGAAGCACTTAATAACCAGTCATACACGGATATCGCACACACTTTGTGCGAGTCTAGTTACAGAATAAAAGTAAAATAATATTTTTCATCAAACCCATAATAATTACATTACCTGCTTATCTTATTGTTATTAGAATTATTTTAAAATTAAACAAAATTAAACTATAAAAATAGTTAAGATTTTAATCCAATTATATCAGTTTACTAAACAAAAACTATCACATACTCGAGATATTCATTGTAGTGACCAACAGTAATATCAAATTATTATTTGGAAACAGACAAAGTAAATTAAACATTTATTTCACACTTATTTTATTATTTAAATAAAAATTTCATTAGACACGAATTATGCATAAATTCAAATTTTGATTTACTCTAACTTGGTCAGTTTTGAAAATAAAAAAAAACTTTTTATACAATAAATGTTTAAAAAAAAATACTCTACCCAAATCTGCAGAAAAATATGTGGGTTGTCATTTAAAAAAAAGTAAGTTGTATTGCGCATGCGCGTACCGAGAAAGCTAAAAATTTGCAATTGGTCTGAAAATATGTATTTAAGTACTCCCTATCACCTCCCGAAAACCCCATTTCAATACAAGGTCACTCAACTGAGATATTCAGTGGTACCGAATAGCGTGATCACACTGTATATATCAGCCTGATTTGATTTTTTGAAACACGCTACACAGTGGGCCAGACAAAAAGACCATCGAACACAACAACGCACGAAAGAAATATATTACTATACCTTGCAGAAGGGGACGTTAAAGTTAAACAGAAAACGAGTCGGGTGCCAGGTGTTATACTCGTATGCCTGCGTTCTTGTGCTCAATGTGTATACACAAGTCGTGTTGTAATGCGTATACTCACGTATTCGACCTACAGGCAACTATAGAGGGTGTTTTTTCAATACAATATAAACATTAAACATGACATTTAAAGAATCGATTGAAAATTTATAAAAACCAAACAACAATCGTTCACTTAATATTAATAAATATTTATGGTTGAAATTGATTAATTTTTATTCGTGATCAACTAATGTAATAATTAATATTACAATTTAAGCATTATAATGATTTTTCTCATTGATTTCATGTTTAAACAATATCATACACATCGCGTATCGTTCGCTAAACGTGATAGTAGCTCATTCAAAGTTCTTCAAATCCGTTATCATTATTTCGTCCAAGAAGCGAAGAATACCCACGGTGCAAAGGCCGACTATTTTGTTTATTTAGATTTTGTTACTTATAAGTTATAATATTTACATATTTTCATTTTTTAAATGCATAACACTTCGAACCCTGTAGTAATTATCTAAACATTCAATTCCGTCGATCCATCAACTTCCGATATCTATACATTTGATTTTCTCGCACTCGACGCTTCAAAATACACATACCGAGTACAATGTCTTAATTTTAATACAAAAATCAAAAATAATGCATCATCGTTCATCACATGTTCGAGTAGTTAAGGCTTGAAATGCATCATAGATTTTCCAAACAGTAGGTACTAATATAAAACATTCTTAAATGTAATGCATTTCGAATTTATGTTTGAAGTTCAAATACAGCCATATAAAATTCATTAGACGACTCCGACCGTTTCATAACAGAAATGCATAGGTACTATATGCGTCACTTAAAGAATATATCGTAATATCAGTCTACTCACTCATCGGTTCGGAACCAACGTTTTGGAATGTGTGTCGAATTGGTCTGTTGATAAACGACTGGCGCCATGTATTTTAAATGTTTTTATTTCTCGATAAGAAATCGATTTACTAAATTGTAAGAGTACATATGTTTGTGTGTTGCGTGCGTGCGTATTTGTGTGTGTGTGTGTGTGTGTGTGTGTGTGTGTGTGTGTGTGTGTGTGTGTGTGTGTGTGTGTGTGTGTGTGTGTAAGATATAATACTACTAAATGTGACGTGTGTTCTCTTGATACGTGATATATAGTGAGACGCAACAATGTGAGAACCCAATCTCTTTAGGAATGTTAATTGTTTATAAAAACACGAACTCTAAAGACCGATCGACAAGCTATTTATATTGTTACATATTAAACGAATAATAATAAAAAAAACTTTACAATAATACTGTTTGGTAACTATTATAGAGGTCCTGTTTTCGTGTGCTGTACAGTTTGATTGTGTGTACACTTTGATTTATTAAATAATATTTAAATATGTAATATAAAACACTACAAACAGCCGATTAAAATAAGCTCATGAATCTCAATGCCTAGTAATTAGTAATTTTGAGTACTAATTTGTATAAGTATTCAATATTTAGAATTTTGAGAATATGTTTGAGGATCAATTAAGCTCTCATCTCAATAATTTCCCAGGCGAGAGAAAAAACAGCTGAAAATGGAGCAAAAATGGCTGAATTCGTCGTAAACGATCCTTTCATTAAATCGATTTTAGTAATTTCAACATTACCCTACAAAGAATGATGCAAGAAACTTGAAACTTTCACCATATATTATTTACGTATCACTACATACTTAAGAAAAAGTTTAAAAAAAATAAATCCTACTGATAATTAGATGAAAAATGGGAAATTTTTTAATTTTTTATTGAAATTTTATAATTTAAAGGGAAATTTATGATGAATTTATATGAGGTTAGTAGTAAATTACGATTTTTCATAATAAAATGTCTTTACATTACATCATTATATTAATAACCTAAAATGAATGCATATTAGGTATCGATTCGTAGAGTTATGAATATTATATTTTTCTTGATAGCTCGCTATAACGAGAAAAATTAAGTTCTGTAGCTCAATCCAATGATTAAAAAACTGCGTTCCAAGTACACATTTTTTTTATACAGACTCAGGAGAGGTTTCTTTAACCACACTCCCCTGACATCATTAATTTTTTTTAAATACTACATTTCTATTTTATATAATTTAAAAATATAATTCTGATTTTCAATTACAGTAGAACTTCGATTATCCGAACGCCAATCATCCGGACGCCCAATTAACCGAACGAGAAAAAATTGAGATATAAAACTGCTCTAAAGAGAAAGTCTACTATGAAGCGAACTAAAATATCATTTTTCAGGATAAAATGAATAATGTACCAAGTCAGCTTTTTTTTTGGTTTTAAAATATGTCACATATTATTATTAAGGCTTATTTCGTTTCAGTTAAATATATAATAAAATCATTTGTTTATGGTTACAAATTTTAAATTATATTACGTACATATTAATAATAAATACATACAGGTACATACAATATATTCATACAATTATATAACTTTTGATATATTATACGTCAATCATCTGGATATTTGCTTATCTGGACCACCTTTGACATAAATCTGTCCGGATAATCGGAGTTCTACTATAAATATTTGCCAATTATATATTTGTTACTTTACACCGCAATTTGTCATGTTGGTAATAAAGGTTATCATTTTAAGTAAATTATCATACGATTTTTACGTAATAAACTCAAAACTGTTTTTACGTCAAATTTCCATTTTGAAAATTTGTTTGAAGAAATCGTTCAATCCAAACATAACGAAACTTTGAATACAGATAGAACAAAGCGTTTTGAATTTTCTGTATATAAAAAAAAAGTGTTTTTATCAAATAAAACATTTTTAGACAATTTGAAAAATAAAATTCCGAAAATTGATGAATGGTATATTTTGAATATCTGATGAAATCTTTTAAAATTTTATATGACCTTACTCATATACTTCACTAGTGATACAGAAAAAATTTCAAAAATCATGATGAAGTGTTTTTTTTTTTTTTTTTGTTTATAAGCGTTTATGTTAATTATTATACGATTATTAGGTAAAAAACGGGTTTTACGTCAATTTTCAACTTAAATAATTTATTTGAAGAAATTGGACAATCCAAACGGTATATTTTAATTCTGAAGCTTTGCTCAGAACCGTTTAACTAAAGAAATGACCTATCATTTCATTGAAATTCTATACACCCACACCAACATTAACTTGTCCAAAGAGCGATAAATACACGCGGGGCGTAGTGTGTATTTTTTTAAATTAAGATTTCCAAAAATTAACTTTTGTTTATTTTCAAGAGTTTAATTTTTCTTAATGACATTTAAGGAGGCTAAATTAAAAAGTGATAAGTCCACAAAAAGCAAACTTCACGACAAAGTCGAATCTGTTTTCAGGACCATTATCGCATAACAAGTTCGATCGGTATGTTGGAATGAAAATACTTCTATGTTGTGTGAGAACGATATAGAGAGAAACACAAAATTACCGCTTCAAATTCCTTTAACTTAAGTATTTAATATTAAAAAAATAGTTTTTTTGAGCGCATGACTGGTTTATTTCGGAATTCATCATTTTCGTTTTGATACCGTATTTTGAATGGTTATCATTTTAAAATCTGTAAAAATAATTAATTTCAAGCGATTTAATTCAACAGTTATATGTTATTATTTTATATTATGAAGATACTTATTTTTATCTCACTTATATTTTATGTTTTCAGTATTATGCAATAAAATATCATTTATAAATAATTTAAAATTTAAAATGCTTTAATCCTGTCAAAAAAAAAAAAAAAAACATTCTAGTATCAAGCAGACGTTTTTGTAATTTAAAGGTTTTTAATCATATTTAATTTAATTGTCACAGCTCCACAATTTAATATTTATTAATTTTTTTGTAAAACTCATTCTTCCTGCACGCTGTTTATAAAATTTATTTTTCTGATTTTGATAATTAATAATAATGATTAAAATATAAATTTTGCTGTAACTCCAAATGTAATATTACCGTAAGTTATCATATTTCTATTAATATTATATTTACGTCTAATGAAGAAAACGTGTAATTTTGACTGTCGGCATAAATCTAATTCGTACGAAGTGAATGTTATTACTTATTTATGACGCACAAATACATTACACTCAAACCTCAATTACGCGAATATTTTTCTTGCCTCTTAGAAATTTCTGAACTCCCGACGCAATATCTATCAGCGCTACTGAGTCGGAGGTAAAGATATTTTACCATAGACCACTCAAAGTCAGTAACGACATTCGTACATCATTAGATATTAATATTATCATCATAGGAGTGTTTTACAATCATACAAATGTGTACGTATGAAATGTATATTGTTCTGTAAAATAATTTAACAGTTGCCGCGCATCTTTATTCTATAGGCTATACGTTGTGTACAGTATTAGCGTTTATAAATTTCATATTTTAATCAAATCGTAGTTAATGAATAAATAATTTCTTCACACTTAAAAAAAAAAAAAATTGAGTAATAAAACTCTGGAAATACCTCCGGCGAATTAAATTGCATACTGTTTATGATTCGAGCCATCGAGACTCGACTATGGTAGTTGTTTCATTAAACCAGAAACCGAAACCTACATGAACTACGACACGTATCACCGAGATATATTATTATATGATTGGATTCACCTGGTCCTGGCGCTATGAACATTTCGTTTTTCTTAGTTTCCACTCGGAACATTACTAACTCGTCTGTCGGATCTATATCCCTGACGCACCGCTTTGCGTTTTCCGCCAATTCTTTTGTCAACTTAGCGTAATGCTTCGCGGAAGTCTTATCCATCGTGTACTCGATTAAATGACCTGTGGAGTTTTTCCACTTTCCATCATCCAATGCATATTTTTATCGAGTTTTCAATTATTAATGACCGTTGGAAAATACAAACCGTCATCGCCTACCACAAGAGTTCCAACGACTCCACGGAGACTTTTTATGCGTTTCAATGTTGCTTCCAATTCATCTTGTATCTTTAAAGTTGAATCTTCCTCCAGCGTTTCTAACATTGCCATCGATAACAATCAATTTCGACGTACCTATAACGCACTAAGTGTGATTGCTCATTAAGATCAAATTAACAAATACATTCAATAGGGACTAGACGTTTCCATGTGGACGTAGGTCACTAAAGTAGTAATGATAATATGTTCGGTGACTACCAGAAAATAAAAATATCAAATACTTGTATAAAATAGTTTCAACTCAATAGACATATATTGATAAACATTAGTAGTATCTATAAATATTATGAGGCCACAGCATTTAAAATGAGAGTTTTTTTTTCCTTTAACACTCAAATACTGATATAATTTGTTATAGTTTTAGTTGTTTAAATGTTATTAATAGTGGTCCAAAAGCGGTAATTTTAAATGGCATGTATTTCATCTCGTTAATTATTCGGAGCAGCTATTTTATATCTCATTTTCAGTTTTTCCAAGGACGAGGGATAACTGTATAATAAGCACTTTTAGCACCCCTACGGTTTGCGCCTACTGTTTTATCACTGGGAAATATGTTACGGTAGTCAATATCAACATTTTATCAATAATTAGTAATTACTAATTACTATTGTGTTTAAATACAACGAGTAGACGAGTATTTAAAAACTGTAACTTTGTAACATTATTAATCGTTGTCGATTTAATATGTTATTTAATAAATTTAAAACGAGAAAATAATCCTATTAAAATTAAATCGCAATTTTTTGATCAAATGGTTTAATCTCATTTTCATTATTGATAAAGTTCAAATAGTATTTGAAATTATAATTGACCAATTGATTGCGTGGTCATGGGAAAAGTACCAAGTCTTAAAAACCAAATTTCACAAGAAAAGGAAAAACTCCAATCCAAACCAAGTGAACCGACGACTAACACTATTTTGAGCTCATAATATTACGTCATTGGTTGATTTTTCATGATGCCGTAGCTGTTGCATTTGACTAAATCTTAAATTGAATGGTCTGCTAAAATCTGGATTATGAAAATGAGGTTCTGTAAAAATAATGTTTTTAAATCTTCAAAAGCTTTTTGGCAAAGATCTGACCACTTGAATTCGGCGTTTTCCTTAAGTAGTGGCGTAAGAGGCTTAGCTATTTTCTCATATTTTGGTACAAATCGACGGTAATATCTTGACAGTCCCAGAAAAGATTGTACGTCTTTCGCGTTAATGGGCACTGGGAAATTTAGTGTCCCGTGGGTATTCACTATAAAGCGTAAAATGCCGGAGTTGTTGACTTTCATAACATGACATTGCGATGCCTCCGTTAAATTTATTAAAGAGCTCGGGGTGCCAAAACTGACCAACGCCTTTATAGAGAAATACCTGCACTCGTACGGCAAAAGCCCGATGGTAGTTCTATGGAATGGTATCACTGATAAGATACTATTAGATAGATTAAACGTAAAAGGAATAAAAAAATATCTAAACATCACCACTTAATAATGCGAATATAGGAAAACCTGCCATCTAATGTTGCAGGATACGGACACAGACAATTGAATTATATTCGGTGAATCACTCGGAAAGTATGACAAAAATGGAGATTCGTCTTTAAATTTGAACGAGTGTTACTCCATATTCTAAAAGTCTGATTACGAGGGAGTAATTGAAAACAATAATGTCACGACCCAGTAACAGATGCTATATTTAAAAAATATATATTATTTAATTCAGTGGCGCAACCAGGGGGGGGGGTGGTTGAGGGTTATAACCCACCCCGAAATTTTTTCGGTAGTTTCAAGTAGCCTTGTTAATATTAGTTAAAGTATTTGCAATAAGTGCTCCTTTGAGTAAATTTCTTCAAACTGAAAACTTAGATTTAGAATCTGCTTTACAATTTGCTGATACAACTCAATCTTCTATAAAACAAATCCGTAAAAATTCTAATGTTGAGTTTAATGATATATTTAAAAATGTTGAGGATATCTGTTCCAGTTATAGTATAGCTGTAAGTCTTCCAAGAACAACAAGTTGTCAACAAAATTGAAATAATGTTGCAACAAATAGTCCAGAAGAATATTATAGAATTTCAACGTTTATCCCATTTCTCAATTATTTTATCGAACAACAAGATTAACGATTTCTTGAACATAGGGCCAAATTAAAAAGTTTTAACTGTTTATTACCAAAACCTGAAAAGCAAATATCTCAAGAAACTTTTGGGTACTTTAAAGTTATGTTCAATTTTTATACTGACACATTAAATGACAGCAATAATTTGATAACAAGGTTAGAAGTATACTATGAAGAACTTAAATTATAGTACAACAGCATTCAAATCATCAAAAACAACAATAACAGAATTATTTTTTCTTTGTTATCCTGATTTCTTTCCTATAATCTCAAAGTTGTTGCAAATACTTATTACGCTACCAGTCACAACAGCTACTGGAGAGAGAGGTCTTTTTCCACTTTGCGCCGATTTAAGACGTACCTACGAAATACTACTATCCAAGTGAGACTAAATGGTTTGGCAATGCTTAATATTCACCGAGATATTAATATTGATCTAGTGATAATAATCGATGAAATGGCAAAACTTCAAAAAGAAAACTCAATATTAATTTTTAAGTTGTGCTGTTTGTTGTTTTATAATTAGAAGTCTGACATGTATTATTTTATCTGTTATAATAATTTTAAATAATATCAATTAATTTGTGAAGAATAAATATTAATTTTTTCAAACATCCTCTCAATTTTTGGTGAGGCCTATGCCTTAAAAACTCATTTCACATACCATTCGTATTGATGTATTTAATATACTAATTATATTAATGTATATATATATATACGTACATTTATTGTAATAACGTGACCCCCCCCCAAAAAAAAAAATTATTTTCTGGTTGCGCCAATGATTTTATTTCATAATGAAAACTCGTAAAAGATATAGAAGTAAAGAAAAAAAAACGAACATTCGATAAATAAATCTAATCAATATAAATAATAATTTCTAATCCTTGATTCTATTTTATTTTTATATAACCTCATATTATTATTAATTTTCATATTATTACTTTTGTATAATCTTTATAGCATCCTTACGTCAATTATATATCACCTGACACTTATATACTTATCTACATTTGAACTTTGTTTTGATTTCGCTAACGTTAGTTTAAGAGACAACATTTAGGGTCTTCAGCGTGTGTTTATGACTCTAGTGTTACTATTCACAATACCATGATTATTTATAAAACCTAATAAAACATTTAAAACACATCCAAGTGATAGCAAAAAATTAAAAATGTACACAGACAAATGTCGTAGCTGTACCACGAAATATTTTTTGGGGGGGGGGGAGTGACAGGTGTAGTATGCACGCACATATATAAAACACAATAGAAATAATTTATATTTCCTATACAATAATCTATTTTAATTGTGTTTAAATTTACGCTATCCTTAAAACAACACACACACACAATGAATCATTAAATATTAAAAAAATAAATACGTATTCCAGTGAATAAGGTTTTGATTTAGACGGCGTATTATGTAGGCAATATTAATACATCATTGAGTATAGGCGAAGTCTAATCAATGTCGAATCCAATTCAATGAATGAATGAAATTCAATTCATTGGTGAATCATTAGACAATCACTCCAAGTGTGACATTTCAAAACATTGTTACTGTTATGTAGTAAATTTGTAATACAATTAAAAATATGTATCGAATTCATAAATATTTAGAATTAAAAAATTAAATATAACATTTTTTAAGCAGATCTGTAACGCAACTGAAGAGCAAGCTGCTAAACACGTCGTTATGAGTGTAATATACGATTCTATAATACGCGGTAATAATTTATCCTCAAAATGTCAAAAAGACTTTGCATTTTGACTCCTTTCTTGAATGATGCTGACGAAGTTGGAAAATATTTAAGTGCACTCAATAGCTCATAACATTGACACTACTAATATAATAGCAATCATAGAATATTCTTTGGCGATGCAAAGTACAAATGCCGGTGTAGAAAAACAGACGAAAAAAATCGTTTTTTGGTCGAAATAATCAAATCAATTATAATTGTGAACAGACGTTTTAATAAATACTCTCGTAATTAGTTTTATAATATTTTATGAAAAGTTATTCGATGAAATGTAGTTCAGCAAAAAAGCCAAATGAACTAAGATGTAGATGTATTATGCAGTAATATTACCAGGTAAGTAAAAAAATTTTCTTTTCTGGAGAAGCTCTCAGGTTTTGTGAAAAAAAAACATGTTTTTTTCTCGGGAATTGTTTTTTTTTTATGATTATTTTGTTAAATATTTCTATTCCTATTATTAGGTAACTATAAAAATTGTAATTTGAAATAATAATTTCACTGTAATGTCAACTTATTAGGGAAAATACTTTGAAAGTTAATAGATTCAAAATACCTATATATTTTAATGTACCTACCTATTGGCTATTATTATTGAAAAAATAAAACATTAAGTACAAATCATTATTAATATATTTCCAACATGTTTAACTTTGACAGTATTTGAATTGTATAATAAAACCAAAACATTTAAATTTATAAAAACAATAACATTTTTCCTTTATGATCAAAAAGTAATCTCAGTTACCTATATTTTTTAATTTTAACATACTAAAAAACTGAATTATATTTCTGAGATCCACTACTTTCAATAACAGATAACTTTCTGATTTTAAAGTTTTAAATTTGATTTATGTGACCAAAAAATGTGGTTCATACTAATCTGACTATCTGACAAAGTTGTAAATATAAGACGCACTCGATGAACTAAAAAAAGGGTCCTGTGGGATGCATTCGGGAGTTTCCCAGGCGGTTTGCTACGTGTCGAATAACGTATATCATTTACCACGATTCACAACATAATTTAACGTCAAAATTGAATTTCGCTATAAATCCAGTTTACAGATCACCAAACAGAAATATAGATATCACACTAAAAGAATTAAATGACATTATTTTACACCGTTCTTATTTCAAAACAGCCGAATACAAAATCATATTAGGGAACCTAAATATTGACATACTGAAACCATAAAAAATAAAAGACGAATATCTAAAGGTGCGTCCACATTTGAGCAAATTTGTGTGTGCGTTGTATTTTGAATTTTGACGAACACGCGTGCGTCAAAAATTAGACATGTTTGGACCGGGCGAGACATGCTTACAACGCACACGATCCGAACGGTTGTCGGTCAAGATCAGACGAATTTGTGTTGTGCGGCGCTCAGTTTGGACGACTTTATTTTATCACGCACATTTTGTTACGCACGCGGCGCGCTCATAGTGAATAGTACATCTAACCTAAACTTTGATATTTTTTCAATTATAAATTCAATTTTATTTATCAATGGAGTGGTGCCAAGATGATTGTCTCTTGCTTATACAAGAGTACGAAAAACGTACTATGTTATGGGATTCAAAAGACCCATATCATTGTTCAAAAACAAAAAAGTATGATGCATGGTGTGAAATAGCGAAGGAATTTTATCAAATTTTAAGTTGGATAAGAGACTTGAGCTATAGTTGTTTAATTTATTTTGGTACAGCTTTGTAGTACAATGATTAATTATTTGTAAGTATGTTATGTTGCCAGAAATATCTCAATTTTCAAGACTATTTTTTTTTTTAACTTTTCGATTAAAATTTATGGAAAGTAATATATAAGAAACAAATTTTAGTAAATTTAGTTGCCTATCATTTGTATCTTAACGAATTTTTTGTAAAATTTTTTTTTCCAGAGTTATGTTCAAGAATATCAAAAAAAAAATATAATACTGAAAATTTTCTATTTTTAGAACTTTAGAGCTTTTGCGGCACGGGTTAAAATTAAAGAATTTGCATGAAACTTTTTTTTATGGTTTTTTATTCTAATTGATCCTTTTAAGGGGCGGTAATCTGAAAAAAATCACAAATGAAAAATAAGGACCACCCTACTTTGTATGTACAGTAAAACCTCGTTAAGACGCTCCCGTTTAATACGCCATCCCGCTAACACGCGAATTTTTCCCGGTCCCAGGTACTTGTATACTTTTAACATTGAAAAAAACACGCTTAATACGCCACCGCATATTATGTAATCCCGCATAATACGCTCTAATTTCTGGTTTCTCAAACCTTTTATCGACAGAGAAATTAATATTAATTATTAACATCTTGATATATATGGTTTATACTCTTGCTATATTCGTTAGTACGTACGTACGTTAGTTATATGGTGGGACGTTGAAGTGTACACGTGACATCACACGCAGATTTATAATTTTTATGTTAATTGTTATTCGTGTGTGACGATAAATTGAGCATTATTAAACTGTATGATGAAAAAATTTGTGTATTCAATAAACAACAAAATTTTTCAATGTTAAAAGTGTACAAGTACCTGGGACCGGGAAAAATCCACGTGTTAAGAGGGCTGGCGTATTAAGCGGGAGCGTCTTAACGAGGTTTTACTGTAATTTTATTGTATGTATATTTAATGTTTTTTTTTATTAATTTTAAATACAATTTATGTTACTGTATAATACATAATCAGTCACACTATGAACATTTTTCTAATTTATTCTATCTATTATCACATTTAAAACGCTTTTAATAGACGGGTATCGCCTATAACGCTTCAAGAGCGTAATAAGCGTGGCTTGGAGCGCGGAGTTCGTGTATATACCGCGCCACCACACGCGCCACCACGAACGCGCTTCAATGTAATCCCACGGCGTGGCGCGCGGCGCGTAGCTCGGCGCGTTCCCAGGCGCGGCCAAATACAGTGCCAGTTTATTTTTTTTGGTTTTAAATTCTGGAGAGCATTAGATCATATTGCTCCTTCGCTTTTTACAGTAAGGACGTGTATTGGTCGTTGGTTACCGACGTTACCGTATTTGTGTTTCTGTATTTGTTTTAATTACCGTATTTGTGTGTAAAAATTTTTTTATCACCATATTTAATATTATTTTATTAAATAATACAACATGGGAGATCGTGATGAAAAATCAAAACTTGCAATCTGTGCTGCATCATATTGTGTTTTGGCATGTGGTGAAATTTTAAAATCAAATCCTACAAACAAAGCACCCAGAAAAAAAAGACGATATTGGGTAGATGCCTTTTATAAAAGTCGAAACAAGTAACTCTTGAAGCCAGTTTCCGGAAAGTGGACATTAACGAATCCCTCTGTTTTTTAGTTCATTTACAGTACATGATGCACTAATGTTATCGGAAATCCTTTGCCATGAATCGTTAACATAGTTCCTGTTCTTATGTTTTGGGTCTCTAGGGTTCCAAATAGCAGGTTCCTTCTCATACAACTCCAAGAACTCGATAATGAGATCATTTGACCAATTCATAGTTAGAATAAACTTACTTAACTTAGTTGAATAAAAAATTTAATTTATAAAGATTTTCAAATAAAACTTATTTAAAACAGTATTAAAAAATAAAAACTCAATAAATTATTTACGAAAACGCGACGAAAAATTGAACAAGCCGCGCCGCGCCGTGGGATTCCAATACACGCGCCGTGCCAATTTTCTTTTGACGCGGGACACAAAAACCGACAATCATCGGGAACGGTCGCGCCGCGCCGTGCCATGCCATGCCGCGCCACGCCACACCGATCCCACGGCGCGTTCGTTGTACCGCGCTATACCAAGCCACGCGCCGCGCTCCACGCCACGCGCCGTGGGATCGCACCTTAAAGAGAAAGGCAGTAAAATCCAAATTTAGAAAAAATGAGATTAAAATCATATTGATAGTCAACATTAAATAAGTACCATGGTTGTAGATAATAATATGTGATATTATGTGATATAATCTACAACTGTTACGCCAACACGGCGATCCCACGGCCTGTAGCTCGGCACGACTTGAGAGCTCGGCATTATTTGCCGATCCATTCCGAGTCCGTCTCTCGTCGACGCTAGTACTGTGTTTTAAATATATATACTAGTCAGGTTTGTAGATGTCATCTAATCCCGAACCAGTTTTTTTGCTTGCCTTAACTCTGTTGAAGAGTTTCCTGAATGTGGCCATCAACGAATCTTTTTTCTTCTTTAAGTCACTGATGGAATATGGTACGCTGAGATTTTTTGAAATATTTTCCTACGAATCATGTACGGAATTACGAATTTTGTGTTGTGAGGGTTTTGGGTACCAGATACACGGTTCTTGTTCATACAGATCAAGAAATTCCAAGACCAGTTCATTTGACCATTCCATGTTTTTTTACAAATAAATTAAAAAAATATTCGGAAAAATGATATAAAAATTGTGAAAATATTCACGAGTCCGTGGGAACGCGTTGGACCGATTTCACGAGCCGAGCAACGAGTTCATTGTTTAATTATATGATTATTTTTTTATGCTATTAACTTTATCAAGTCAGAAATGTTACCTATTTTAATTATACGATGTTATTTATATTACAAAAGTATAAATATATTTGCATTTGTTTTTGATATTCAACTATTTAAATAATGTAATGTGATATAATTTCAACATTGTTCTTATTATTAAAATAAATAGGAGTACTTAATTTTACTATGTTTTATGTTGCTTATCATTTCTGCCTCACCACTTTGTTTTGATTAACATATCAATATGGCTGTTGTCTAATTCAATATCATTTTAATTGCTATTATAAATTATTAAATTCTATGGTAGTTTATGAATTATAAACATATTTAAAAGGTAATAAAATTCAGTAATTTTTTTCTTCATATTATAGCTACGTATTACTCATCATCACTAGAAAAATAATCTATATATATAATAATATATATATATATAATAAAAAAAATATATCAATTGGATTTTCAGTTGATTATAAAATTGAAATTGTTGTTTTGCTTGTATGTGAGTTAACCAAACAAACTCTAAAACTAAATTAAGAAAAATGGAACTACTTAATGTCTGAAACTAATTTTATTTTGTTACTCAGTAAACTTTTTACTAATTCTAAACGAACAATTTTAACTGAAAATGTGTTTTATTCAACTAATGCAAATAATGAATCTCTTACATTACGAGTTGATAACAACCGTATAACTGTATCTCGTAACAATTTATTACGTATGAAACATCTACAACCTTGCATTGATGCTTGTATTTTTACGAAACAAAATCAATTAATTATGTATCAAACTAGTTTTGATTTTATCATTTCATCGGTTAAACAAGATATTGAAAATATACCAAATTCATGTCAAAGGAGGGAATTTACAAGTTCGTATGTTCAAAATTATGAATTCAATTTAAGTAATATACGCTATGAGGATAAATATTTTATTTTAGAACTACAACAATTTCATCATGAAAAGATATCAGATATGATATTAGAAGACATAAATACGAATAACGTTTCTAAACCATCTTCTAATTAAATGTATCATACTAAACATTTGTTATTGCATTAACAATCAATATATACGTTTGAAAGGTATTCCTAATTAAGAAAATACTTTTTTAATTATATAGAAAAGAAAAACGTCTTATATCATATAAAAAATAAAACCTAATTTTAATATAGATGTATTTTTTTTATTTCTTATATTTTATTAAAATAAAATATGTATATTATTATTTAAAAAATTAATTAAAGTAATTATTTATTAAAATATTAATTTTCATGTTTTATCTTACTATTTTGTTGATCCGTGTATAATTTTATAGAGCAAGACGCATGTTTCCATCTAAATAATTCATAAAATATAATTATTATAATATTTCTTTTATTGTAATACAATTTTTATTACCTGTTAGAACTAGATATATTTTCTATATCAGCCACTTTATAATGCTGAAGAACCCAATAATCTTGTCAGTCATAGGATATTTGAATACCAAATTATGTCCATCTTGTTTTGCAGTCAATGTATTAGTGGATTCGTCACTTATGTCTTCGTCCTCAACAAATTTTCTTATTTTATCCATGTAAGATGAATTTGGCTAAACAAATGTTATTGAATACAATTTTTTTAGTAAATTATAGTATATTAATTATAGTAACAAATATGAAAACTTAATAGTTACCTTCTCTAGTTTATTTTTTTTTAGATTTATGACCGATTGAGTTTTTGTTCTTTTACCATTATTTTTATTGGTACGGGTTTTTTTTCACAATCACTTGTTTCAATAAACTAAAAAATTAATTATAGGTAATTATAAAAAATAAGTTTATATTTTACATAACTATTTTACTTACGATTTCGCTAGAAGACTCTTCATCATCATCCGACACTGACGTATATTTTTTCAAGTTTTCCATCATAAAATTTATAAAACTTTAAAAAATATAAAAATTGATAATTCAATATAACTGTTCAAGTGTAAATATGTAAATGATACAGTAGCCGATTTTTAATTGTCTTATAAAGGTTAAAAAATAAATAAAATATAGAGTCAGGTGTTACATAATTATGATAATTCAGGAAAATTTTAAATATAATCATAATATTAAGGTGTAATAAAAAATCGTATGATTTTATCTAAAAAGCATATTTTGCAAAATTAATTATGTTATTATATATGAAGGTAAAATAAAGAATAGCATGATTAAAAAATCGTATAATTTTTGTAAAAAGCTTATTTTGCAAATTAATAATGTTACTCTAATCTTAAAATAAATATATATGAAGGTGAGATAAAGAATGACATGATTACAAAAATTGTATTAATGATATAATTATAATCTTAAAATATTAAGGTGAGATAAAGAACCGCATGATCCATATTAAGGTGACAAAGTTCAGAAGTGGTGTAATTTTAATAATAATCAGAGTAGGGCCGCGGTGTTATCGCTTTTCACGGCCGCGGTCTAATTATGCCTTTGCTGATATCGCGACCACACACACGCACACATTAGATATAAGTTTATGTAAATCACTGTGAATTATATAACCGTTATATAATATTTAAATTATTTATAAAGGGCCGACGGACGATGCCCATCGCCGTACAGTGAACATTTTTATCTTGTCTATCTCCAATCGCCGTAACGAGTAGACCTCTTGAGTTCTTATAGTTTTTTGTTATTGTTATTTTTTAGTATTATTGTTAAGCGTGCGCTAATCGCCTTGTTATATTATTATTATTGTTATACGTGCACGAATTGCCGTATTATTATTATTATTATATTCAATATTATTTTACGTGTGCGCTAATCGCCACGAAATTTGTGAATTGTAGTAATCTTTTGTGTGTTATATTACTATTTAGTGTGTGTGCGATTTTATGTTCCTTAGATGTTTAGGTAGCGGCTGGCCAGCAGTGCACCAACAATTTGTGAGTTTTTATTTAATTAATTTATTTATATTATTATCAATTATTTATTTATTTATTTTGGTGAGCCAAACAGGCAATTTATTATTATTTGTATTTTGCGTGTGGCTGTGATTTTTATATTTGTGTAGTATTTTAATTTAATTATTTGTATATAATACAGCAACACGAGTTACCATATTTCATTTGCCATTATTTATTTCTATTCTAGTTACCCTTTTTACTAGTTTTAAGCACACCATACATATATACACACTTTACACACGGTATCACAACATAGCTCAACAGTCTTGCCCGGCGAACCTGACCACTTCTGTTGAGCTATTTACCTCATTACACGGTTCTACGATATCAACAAAAATAAAAACACAAATGTATACAGTCTGTTACCGCGCCTAAATAGTAGATCACCGCGACCAACTTACGGCGCAAACAGACACATTATTACTTTATTAGTCAACCAAATACAAATTTAAACAATTCAAACTGTAAATAAAACATGATAATATTTAAAAATTACATTGAAGCTCAAACTACATAATATGGTCACCTTAAGATGATCAATTTTAACACAAGATTTAAACTGGTTGTTATTTACTTTAAATATTCAATTCTTTTTACCTAAACTTTAAAGACTAGTTAATTTTACGCTATAAACACGAAATACAATGTGGTAAAATAGCGTGTGCAAGTTTAACTGTTAAGTGACAACTGATAATTTAATATAATATCAATAGAGGTTATATTATTATTATTTCCATACGTTTGTTATATAATCTATAACCGTGGGTCACGGACAAAAATATACTTCATTAATGATAGTGTATACGAATGAGACAGATAAATAAATAAATAAATAAATAACAAAAATCGAGGGACCACTCACAATGAGAATAATAATAATAAATGTGCCTGCACGCTCTACGGTCGGCTCCGCACCCAACTACTTGTAACGCGTGAGCGCCGTGCTGAGGGACCACCGGCAATCAAATGCCCACTTCAACACTCACAACAACGCTGTGCGCAACGACGACGACGATGCAAGGACAGGAGTCAAAAAAACTTAACTTATAACACGGGAATGGGGATATGCAGGTTATACAAAGGAATAAGGAAAGTGCAGTTTAGGTAACGGGGGGGGGGGAGTCTCTGTGGCCGAATCGGTCTGGTGCAATGACCACAGAGCTCACAACAATTTGGACAAATACCTTACAACTAAACACACAAATCACAACTTAAAACTAAGGACGATGAATGGTAACGATGATGGTAACTGCAACGTGACGGAACTGGTAACTCGATGACCTAGGCGGCCTCACACACACTGCGCCGAGTGCTGGCGGACTTATGCACGATTGAGTCAACAGGCGCCAGTCCCGATCTCGGGCGCACACGATGAATTAAATATAATGATAATTTCTCACCTCAGTGACCAGGTGACAGTAGAATGAAGAATAAGCAACTAATCAAGTGAAAGCAGTGATACAGTAAACGCTTTATTTTTCGATAATTATAATATTTATAGGGAGAACGACGCACTGTCGTCACGGAATACTCCTTTTAAGTTGACTAATTCAATATTAATAAAAATAATTACAAAACGTACACGGGCACGACAATGATACACATAGCGTAGGGTGACCATACGTCCCGTATTATACGGGATTGTCCCGTATTTTCACTTTGTGTCCCGTTGTCCCGACAAAAGTTATACGGGACGCATTTTGTCCCGTATTTTCAAGTAGGTCCCATATTAATCCCGTTTTTCTCGTCATTGTTAATTTATAAATTCGACGATATTTTTGTATCACAATATTCATTAGAACATATTTGAAATCTATACTTATCAGCATTATTTTTAGATTCTTGTCTTGACAATAAATTATTATAATTGCTGCGGGTAGAAAAGAGAGAAAAACAAATTTTTAAATCACGAATTCACGAATGGCAAAAAAATTCAGCCTAAGTAGAAGTTAAGTGGTATGAAATATTTGAATACACTAAAGCTCATAACATTGATACAACTAACATATAAAAAATTGTAGAATATTTTTTGGCAATTCCGGGTAAAAATGCTGTAGTAGAACGGATATTTTCAACCATAAGTATGTTGTGGACAGATGAAAAAAATCGATTTTTGTTTGAAACTATCAAATCAATTTTAATTGTAAAAACACATTTTAAAAATTTATCTTGTAATGAGTTTTATAATATTCTATTAAAAGAAACTAAGTTCCTCGATGAAATCAGTTCAGCTAAAAAGTATAGAAAAATATCAAAAGAAGAAATTTACCTGCCATCGCTTCAAAATAATTTTTTTTTGGATTTTTGTGTATATGTTATACTTATTAATATTTTTATTTTATTTGTATTTAAAAACTATTATACAGCATACATTTAATTTGTTTTTTTTTTTAAATATATACAGTTAAAATTAGAATTTCCCTTCTTTTTTTTTTTTTTAGTAACTTAGTGTCCCGTATTTTTATTTTATTTTTATGGTCACGCTAACATAGCGTGATAAAAATGTGGTTTTTCGTAATATAGACCCGACAACAAAAAGAAGAAAAATACGACAATACGAGTGTGTGTTCACAATGAACGACACGAACCGACAGACAGAGAAAGAAATAATTCGTGACAATGGTAATAATGATATAAATAATAATTGGGCGTTAGCCGTACAGGTATATAACGTGATAGTATGAATCATTTAAATATAAGACGATAATATAACTAATTAAAATAATTATATAAGAAATGGACATTTGACGATTATAATAATTCACACACGATTTTCGACGAGGAAGATAGAAACAGATAAGGAATAATAATAATAATAATAATAATAATATCTCGCGCATATTGGTGCGAACAGATAGTAGAATTTGTTGATAAGTTTTCACAGACAATATCGAAAGGATGGTTGCATGTCATTACAGGCGTCCTTAATACATAAATACGAATAATTCATAAAATATTCGTCCGAATTTTGATTTCAATATATCAAAATTTACAGAAAAATGTCTTGAACAAATTTCCGTGGTAAAAAAAGGGGGTTGCCTTTTGAAAACCAAAAGTTTATATGCCCACAGGACACCCTTAAGCCGATATGAAAAAAAAATTGTAAAAAATACCTTTTATAAGAACATGAACATTCCAATAAAAAAAATCACGTATTTTGTATTTTTATGGGAAAAAATATGGGTGAGCATGCTTAATGAATCAAACAAGGATATCTCAAAAACTGCTCGTTCGAATTTTGATTTTTATGCATCAAAATTTACAGAAAAGTGACACGAATAAAATTCCGCGGTAAAAAAGGAGGTTGCCATTTGAAAAAAAAAAGTTTGTATGCCCACAGGATACAATAAAGGATACACAAAAAAAAATTAGTGGAAAACATAGCCCTTATGGTAACTTCAACATTCCAAAAATTAATTCAAATTTTTGCATTTTTGCGACCAAAAAAGGGGGTGAGGACGTTTTTTTAATCACCCTGTAGATATATATATATATACCCCAAATTTATTTTCTGGTTGCGCCACTGCAACACAACTCCTTTGAAAATAATAACAAAATGTTTGATCAGAACACGTACCTTCTGTTAAAATACAATTGTGTTTATCCAAGTGTTTGTCTCATCTCACCAACAATGTGGAAAAATATCTTTTTGTTAGGAAAAAAATATACATACATATTTCACACACAACTCTGTATTTAATTCGGGTTTATTGTATTCAAAATCGCGTTATTTTCTTATGAATTCTGTGACGTATAGCTCACATTTACAGGATCAGTGTTTTGTGTTAGTTAATTTGTTGTGCGTATAATTTTATTTAAGTTTTACTGTAAATTCGTAAAACTGCATTATGAATTCATTAAAAAAGTATTTAACTATCGTTTTGATTGCTTTCTACATTCGATCTGCCGCCGGTAGGAGTAATAATGATGAAATTCTGAGTATGATTTAATTCATTTATTTAACTAATTTAAGTATCTTCACTGTAATAATATTATTTGTTATTGTAAAAGTTTACCTATGTTTTTGAGACGAAATATTTTTCGAAAGTATTATATTTTTATCGTATTGAATTCAGTTTTATTTTAATTATCTTTCTTTGACTAAAAAATCAATAACGACGTGACCAGCATCACCAAGACGCATGTAATAACTTTTGCTCAGCACATTATAATAAAAATTAAATTCATTTTTATCGTAGCGCTTCACATTATTGATTTGAATAAAAAAATATAAAATATAACGCATCGAACCAGAGCTATTCTGCTCGTCATATCTTCGTGAGACACTTAGTTGAATAAAGAAAAAAATACACGGGGATATAAGAGGCTATTGAAGACTTACTTTTAATCAGGGTTATATATCTAATTATATTTGACACCGCTTATAAGATTTCTAATACTTCTCACCATGGTTTATTGAAAATAACAATAAATAATAATATAATGTTTTTAAGCGTGAAATATTAATTATTCTACAATAAAAGGTAAAGAATAAAGCATTCCACGCTATTGACAGCAACGTTTAGTAAAAATATAGATACATATATATATATATATATATATATATATATATATATATATATATATATATATATATATATATATATATATATATATATATATATATATATATTTCAACACATAGTGGATAATCTTATTTCACAATCGTATCGCATTTTATAAATAAATAGATATATCATAAAAATTTAAAATTATAAAATATATTGGAAATTTAATTTACTTGAAAAAACATATTATGAACAATTTTGATTTTCATAACGGTTAACGAAATATTTACGGAAATACTAAAATTATCTAAAACTGTTTGAAAATACATTAAGTTCAAACTTCAACTTCAAGTCGACACGGATTAACTTTATTTGATTGACCTAAAATTCCTTGCAGTTCATTCTTATATGTATACACACCGATTTAGGGGGTGAGACCAAAAATATATTATTATTTTTTTTCTATATGTATATATATATTCATATATAGATACGTTAATTAGAAAGCTATGTATATAGTTTGGATTCTGAAGCAAGAAAATTAAATTTTCGATTAAATTAATGATGTTTGTACAATAATTATTTTGAATACTATCATGTGTAAAGTTTTGTTCGACGTCACTAAATTACATTGTTTTAAAAGTTTAAGTTGGTTTGGATTATTTGATTTTCAACCCTCCCCGCCCCATAAAAATATCATGGGCACGCCACTGCAGTACACACTGTACTCTAGTGACTATATCGTTGTATCTAACCTTTATTGTGTGAATTGACGTGAAAATGTAAAATAATTATCTCGAATGTATCTCCTCGAATTCGATACAATATGTATACTCTTACATTAATACGACTACTAGGGAATGGACAGTTCTTTCTAACAAATCAAAACACCACTGCCACCAGTTGTTGAGAGTAATGGGTAGTATGCTCCTTATCGGATGTTCCTTACGACTAGGTTTGTTCCGTTGAGGAAAGTTACGTGATACATCGAAAATTTAAAAAATATTTTATTCTACAAGATATAGACAGACAGACTTGGTTGCACAGACATTCTGCTATACGTTCATATGTTCAGCAATACTACAAATACGAATCGACAAATCTTTATCAACATTATACCAATGTTTGAAATGTTATTCAAATACTGTACATCTTTAGTTGACGCATTATTCAGTTAGTATTGCCAAATAAGTGTAGATACTATATAGAAGCGGAACGAAATGAAAATTCAGTTTAAAATGTTATTATTTGTATTAATATTATTTAGGGATGTAAAATAAATGCAAAACATAAACAGGTACTGTCTCATTACTGATGGATTGTTGCATTTGTTTGATATTTCACATTGTTCATACATCCATCCCACAAGTTAATTTTTTGGAGTGAAAAGAAAAACTACCAAGCATATTAATACTGAGCTTAAAATGATATAAACTAGAAAACCATAAAATCGATTAAATAATTTTATCAAATGTATATATGTATGTATGTATGTATGCATGCATGTGTGTATGTATGTATGTATATAAATTTATGTACAGTGAAACCTCGCTATGACGGAATTTCGATAAACAGAATCCTCGGTAATAGGGAAAATCTAGTCCCGTTTTGAATACATGATGAACTCATCCCGATTCGAGGGAATACATATTGGGCCGTAAACGGACACGTATCCACATAAAAATTGGTTGATATCTCTCGCAAAAACGGAAATAATAACCCGGAAATCAAAAGTCAGATTACGGCTTGTATAATTGTTTAAACTTTAAAGTAACATATAAGTAGATGATCGACTTATCACGATATTATGTATTTATAATTTTATACCATAAACAATATAACATCACTGTAAAAGTGTAATCTATACTTGTTTCAATTATTATGGTTAATCTACAAAAGCGAAATAAAAACGTTCATTTTACAATTTTAATGTTCAATTTTTAAACACGTGACTGTGATTTGAATTTTATTGGTAATGCAGTATCGGAAACTATTTGGTGTTTATAAGTGTGTATTAAAGGGTTAAGAATCAGGTAACTTTTAGAATCATTAACTTCCGAGCCATGCTTGTACATTAGAAAATTCCTTTAATTTTTACATATTTTATAGGTTCACACTATCACTATCATTACATTGTCTTATGTATATTACAAGGAATATAAGGGAAAATTGAACTGAATTAAAAAAAAAAATCGGTTCGGCAGCAAGTACCGAGGGATAGTAGAGTTAAATTAATTTATTTATTCACTATCGATAAATATTCATCGACAATTATTAATAATAATAGAATTACAAAAATATTTCAATTGTAATAACTGTCAATTGGAGTCAAAAATAAAAAAATTAAAAAATTAAAAAATTAAAAAAATAAACATTATTTATAATCATGTAACTGAAACCCCTCTCAGAACGAAATTCTATCGAATTTAAAGAATTTTTACAAAAAAATGACGTCATATTGGGCCCGCCATCTTGAATTTTGAAAAACTGAAAAAAGATTCGAAATCAGCACCCTCGAAAACCCCTTACTACCCTTCGAGACTTGAAATTATATATGAAATTTATATTGCGTGCATAAAAAAGTCAGTTTTTTACAGATAAAAAACAAACCGCTGGACCGATTTTTTCCAGACTCCTTTCAGATCTAAGTCATGACGTGGCGTATTGATTGATATGGTCATTAGAAAATTCTGTCCAGTAGTTATTGAGGAATCGAAAGCCAAAATATGTCTACATACATACATACGTACACACACACACACACACACACACACACACACAGACATCACTCTAAAAATACTTGTAAACGATTGTCGAGGTCTTGAAACATAAAGAAAACACAAAATTACCGATTTCGATTTTCAGACCTATTATAATAAATTCTCAAGAGAAGTTAAAAAAAAATTATTGAATGAAATAAAATGTGGGTCTAGAATATTTTTTGTTGGAAACGATCAATCCGAAACATCCCATTCTAAATAACGTTTTATTACCCATACGTATACACATTGCAATATCGCAGTATTGTGGTATTAATCGTATTAAACCGAGTTCATTGTTTACACAGTATGCGTGGTAACGTTTGCGTGCAGCTGTTGAATATTGTTGATTTCACTGTTGCTTGTTTATACGAATAATATCTGTATTTAATCGAACGATTTAATTCCTTTCGGAAGTTCTGTTCGACCAAATATAAATAATTTGAATTCTCAACATCAAAAAAGTTTGGTGTTTACAATTTTTTCAGGGACCCTCCTCCGTAGAGCTTCCTAGACCCCACGTTAAGCCTCAAAATCCATCCCAGCCTATTGGCAGCAAAGTTTTCAATCATGACACGTGTATACATAGCCAACATAAAATATCAATTAGAGCCTACGAATTAAATTTTTTCACTGTAAAATGGTTAATTTATATCAATTTGTAAGTTTTAATTTTTTTATGACCAAGATCCTATTTAATTTGTATGAAACTATTAAAAAAAAAAAAAAAAAATGTGCATTTTATTCTGTTTTACATTTTGGTTAAGTTGCCGTTCGTCGAAGTATTCGTTATTTATTTTTATCGCTGAACACACTAAATAATTATCGATTTCGTTTAGAGTCCGTTAAAAATGTATATAATAATTGCACTCTAAATGATTTATATAGTTACTCTACAGATCAAGAATTTCATAAAGTTGGTTCCTTAAACAGTTCGTATTTCTCTATTCTCGATAGTTTTTCCAAACATATGAAAAAACTACTCAAGAATCGGGTAAATACGATAAAATTTACTGTAGAGTTTCATACATTTTTATTTTTATTTTTTTTTGAATTTAGACATAAATCTTAAATTAAAAGTGCTAGATTCTTGAAATATTCATCAAATATCTAAATTACCCTTAATACAAACTTGAAAAAAGTTTCGAAAACACTTTTCCATTTTCGGGCTACGTAGGTCGAGAACTTTCAAATGATTGAAAGTATCTTATTTTTGTAAGTAATATATTGTAATACAATTTTTAATTTATTTTAACACATTGACGGACACTTATAATTTTTGGAGATTTTCAGTACCATCTATAAAAACGCACATTTCTGTTACTGCTATAGCAGTAATGAAATTGTTACTGTTATAGCAGTAGTGCAATACGTATATTGAAAAAGCTCTGTAATTTGGCATTACTGCTGTAGCAGTAATAATATTTTTGAATAATACATACCTACATTATAAAATATTTCGTAAACTAAACAAAAGAAATCTTTTTTATTTAAGTATCCCAAAACAAAATTTTTATCATAATTACAGCATTTAACATATAAATTTACCTTGTTAGTTATTTTATTTGACAAAAAAAAAAAGAAGTACTAATCTTACAAAGAAATCTTCAATTTTGTAACTCTTTGTGGAAAGCTTCAAAACAATACCCACGAAAACCCAAAATACTAAAAATAGGACGTGTATTAATAATCATTATATTTTCCATGAAATATGTCAATGCCCCAATATCTAAAACAACACAATATGTCAGTCATATGTTCTCTATCAAATGGTACCATTGAAAATGTTACTGCTATAGCTGTAGTGCCATATTATTAATTTTTTCATATTACTGCTATAGCAGTAATGTCACCCTGCATCAAAATATCAGATTACTGCTATAGCAGTAGTGTCCGTCAATGTGATATACAATAATTATATAAAATTAAACGCGAATTCGGAGACATCGGTCATAATGGTGCCTGGTTCAGACTTCCGTGAGACTAAAAATATAAAAATATGCGACTATCTCTCGGGAAATATCACTTGGTGTATATTTCAGTGAACCATTATGTATGACCACCAAAGAAGTTTTCACAAAATGGTTGATTTCTAAGCCTAATCCTGTAAAATTAATGGATAATAATTAACCATACCTACATTTTCCACAGTTTTATTTCGTTCTTATCATACGACGCATAATACTCAATAAACCGAATAATTAACTTCGACAATATCAATTAAATAGAATACATATGAAGAAAACCATGATTGAATTATGATGTATTAAAAGTACCTACTTATTAAAGATTTATAAAAGATTTTACATGTTCTTTTAAACTAGCATAAAACGTTTCATTAGAATACGCAACTTCTATTCAAAAACAATTGCATATAATATCCAGCTGTTACTCTGACCAAAACAATGCTATAAACAAAGAACTTTTTGTTAGAAAACAAAAACTATTCATACTATTTCCACACAACTTCTGCCTTCAACTCGTTTACAATAATTGAGACTTAATGACACATAATAGTATAATATATTATATTGACGAATAATCAAATTGCATATTATGTTTATTAGATTCTGAGTGAAGCGAAGGATCTTATGGTTTTACAATGATGTTTATTTTTTTTTTTTTTTATTTTTTTTCTTTTTTTTTTCTGTAAACACTTTTTCGTATAGAAATCCTTGTCCAAAAGTTTCGTCCAGCAACTTTTTAGATTCGACATTGAACTGAGATGGTACTTTAGAGAGGTCATTTTTCCAAAATCTCCATAGTTTTTCCAGTAATCAAGAATAACTATCGAAAAACTGAGTAAAAACGGTAAAATCGGTAAAAATCCGCCGTAAACGAGATTTTCACTGTTCAGATTTTAGGTATTTAGTCATAAATCGAAAAGTATTGAAGCTAGAAACTTGAAAATTTTATCCAATATCAAATACATACTTTTTTATATTGGACAACATTTTCAGAACAATTATAGCACTTTTGACTTAAATATAGAACTTTTAATTTACCAAATTGTTTGAAAGTTTTTATGTAATATAATTTTAAATATTTGACAAAAAGTTCTGAAAATTTAATATGACCTTACTCATATACCTACCTAATTATCCTAACAAAAGTTCAAAAATCGTTAGTCAGGATTTTTTTTTATACACGTTTTAACAAATTCATATAAATTCGTATATGAATATCGACTGTTTTTACGTTAATTTTCAACTTAAAATCTGTATAAATCTTTTTTGGTGTGTCCGATCACAATGAAACTTGGAATATAGATATAAAAACATGTTTCGAATCTTTTGGTAACAGAAAATTTCTAACGAGTTAAAAATTGAATATTTTATGAGGGTTTAATAACGAAAAAACTCACCAAAAATCAGACAAATAACCGAAAAATACGTAAACAGTATATAAATAATATATTATATTACACTGAAGCTTTGCTCAGAATCGTTTTATACTAAAGAAATGAGTCATCATTTCTTTAAAACTTAATACATTCATCACCAATATCTTGTCCGAGGTTAGGTTAGGTGATCCCATGATAGAAAGTGCTATACACTCCTCACCATTATCTTGTCCGAGGAGCGAAGCGACGAAGGACGAACTTCCACCACCATTATCTTACCAGCTTTTTTTTAGGTTGTAATGGTAAGTCTTGAATATGCGATGACCTTTTCTTTAATTTATAAAAAAGGCTATTTTTAATAATTAATAATATTAGAGCTCGCTTTTTTACATTATAGGTACGAAATGTCGAATATTTTTCCCTCCGTTTCGTTGCGTATCATCCAAACGTATTTTATTTGTTCAATTGTTCTTTTCGACGGTGGCTCCTTAAAAATTTTACACATCGTTATAGACACAGCAGCGAAAAATGTTTAAATCGCTACTGTTAGCGATCGATGAAGTATTATAGAGAACTAAATAATTTCAAACTAAAGATATTTAAACATAATATACGTAATACGCATTAAATGAATAGGCCGAATGCAGATTTTTCTTTTTTAAAAGAAATCCCAAATAAAATCATGCATTCGTGTTACTAATTTCATTGTTTTGTACGATTACAGAGTGTACTGGCAAGTAAAAATTTTGAAATATACATTCAAATCTCACAATATTTTACAAATATTCACATATTGTTATCGTATTGACTTTACACGATAGCGATCATATTACACTTTCATTCAGTGGCGGACTATGAAACCATTTGGCCCGGCATAGTCCGCCACTGCTTTCAATTAAAATTGTCTTTAATATATCAGTAAAATATTTTTTGACGATATATCGTCGAAAATCCTGCGAACTCCAATGTCAAATCATAAGGAATGATGCTCTATTTTATCATTCGACTAACATTTAGTAGGTACGAAAAATTTTCCTAGTTAAAAAAAATACACGTTTGAACGATAACAAATAGAGGTGTCTTATGCTCGTCATCAATTGTTTTACAAACTTAACTGTGTTTTTATTTTTAAATTATAGAATCTATAAACAAATTATTCAAAGGTACTATTGTGATATATTATTATCTCTATGACTTTATAAGAAATTAATTTATTGTAAATTCATTAATCCTCGATGTTCATGTATTATGCGTTTAATATATTAAGTATTAAAACAAAAGAATTTTGTGCCTAATATTGAAAAAAAAACATAAATTTTAAAAGTGAAAATATACGCACTATTCTTCTGGCTTATGTACAAATGTACTATATTTATATACATATATAAATATTAAATATAGTTAAATGCTTTTAATGAGTAATGTGTTACAATATTTCAAATATTAAAATACAAAATGGTTGGGCGTTAGGTAACAAAAAACCTTCATGGATGATAATGAAAATGTTGGAATTATATTAAATCGAATTGTATATATTACCTTGTCAATTATTGTGAATTCACATTCGAATGACGCGATAACCTCAGAGACAAAAGTTATAAGTTGAAAACTAAATAAACAACTGTACTACGGAGGTACATGATTTATTTATGTTCATTTAATTTAAAAAAATATTTTCAGGTTGTGCCGAGATTAAAACATCTATCCAACATAGTGCTGAAGCATATATTAATTGTATAATTGACACTATAAGTAAGGAAAATAAGAGAAAAAAGTAAAACTTCCTTACTCGATCGCTGTCTACGTCACGTTACAAATAATTAACACGTTCAAAAGTTAAATTTTTCGCACTTAAAAATTATTATACCTGCTTATTAAATTAATGAAGGTTAATTGGTTTCTTCATTAAATTATACATTCAATATGGTCACGTTTAATCCTTAATTTTTATCATAATAGTTTACATGGATATGAATGGTAAGTTGACGTTGTATATAAAATTTGTTATTATTATGAAACCATACAAGCTATAAGCTGGTTGTATATGAGTTGATAAAAAAAAAAAAAAAACAAAAAAAACAAAAAAAAACAAAAAAAACAAAAAAAAACAAAAAAAAAAAAACGTTATGAACTTCAAATTCTAATTATTTATTTTATGAAAATCTATCAATCATACATCTTCAATAATTTGTACCGCTGGAATTAACTCAGAACAAGGTGATCCAACTTTTTTATTTTTATTTATTTCCTTGGTAAATTTACTCATATTGTGTTTGAATATCGGTGGCCTGAAACTTTTTTTAAATAAAAAAATCAAAATTGTAATTTACATTATTATTTATTTATTATTAAGTACACAGTATCATGCTGAAATTTATCCATTACAGAATAATATGAATGAACGATTATTACAATAACGTTATTTTGATAAATTAAAAAAAATTATCATTGTGCGAGTGATGTGTTATTGAATATTATTATTCAAAAAACGATTTTTCACTCATTTAACTACAAAAATGGACTAAACTATTAAATCATTTTCAGATAAAGTAGCGAAACAATTCGCAAATTATCTCATCAGTATGGTTGAAGTTCTACCGGACGGTATGTAACATATAAAATAAAGTCAAATTCAATTTTCGTATGAACTTTTATGGTCAGTAGGTACATAAACATTTGATTGGGGACTTTTGATCTTCGCAGAGTCATTCGTCGATATTGACTGTCACGCTGCATCCTTCTCTCGAACCAACTCTACCGCTTAAACATTAGTCGAATAAGTTTTCTAGTTTTTTTTTTTTTTTTTTTACTCTCACGGCCCGGTCCAGTGGTGACGAAATCAGTTTTGAGAGGCATTGCAAAGCATTATAGACATACCTTCAAAGCAAGTACCCACCAACCTACCCACATTAGATTCCTAAAGTCGACATACTTCATCTCGTTTTATACCCATTTTTTGTTCTATTTATTATTTTTATTTTAAGGTATTTCGAAACAGTTTTACTTGTCATTTCATAAACAAATCATGTGGTTCATTTTATTTTAATTAAACATTTCTGTTTTCATATTTAAAGCTGAACCAGGCAAGTTCTGCGATGATGTAAGTTTTTAGAAATTACCTAAAAACTAAACAATTATTAAATGAAAAACGATAGTTATTAGTTAACACTGAACAAAATTTGCGGTTAGTCGTGGATCTTGTAATTAATTTTCATCGGCCGAGTACGGCGTTAGAATGGTATTTGTTGGCATAAATATATGTTAATAAATAACCCGTTAAGACGTTAACATCACACCAATTTAAAAAATGGTTTTGATCATCGTGTAATTCGACACAATCATCTCAGTCATAAATAAAGCAATATTTATTTCATTTCTTATTAATTCAATTCATTAGCAGACAGTAGGCATTTAGCTTTTCTTTTTTTTTTTTAATTGAATCTAAATAATTATCAATACAAAGTAAGTCTAGCAGTTCGTTGTTAGACTCCGTACAGACTACACGCTACTTATCGCGTTCACGAGTACCGATTTTAATAGCTCTCGATAGCAGTATACTATACACGCACCATATCGCAGGTAATATGTTCGTTATTAATACTACTAGCTAATACACAATACACCCAGCGGGCGCAAGCCCATAACACTATAAAATGTTTACAAAACCACCAGCTTCAAAAAGCCCCTCCATTCGTCAACCACCTTATTCAAAAGATGTACAAAAACAAAAAAATAAAACGTCACCAACTACACCCAAAAGCTTACCCAAACCAAATTCATTAAAAATCACATCAAATCCTAAACCACTACATCAAATTTCACCAAAAAATTCACCCAACGTCAACACTTCAACCAGTTCTATCAACACGGATATCAACATATAATCATTCGCCTCAACTGTAGCAAACAGCTTTATACCCAAAAAAGATCAAGCTTTATTAATCGATATAGACGACAACATCCCACACAAAGATTACATCATCACTATCGGCAACTTAGTCCAACCGTCTAATATTCTATTTGCGTCCCGTATATCTAAAGGTCGCTTATGTATATTCCTATCAAGCAGCTCATTAGTAAATAATCTAATTGATAATAACCCATTTATCACAATACAACACCAACAATTCAAATTACGAAAATTTTTCAATCCGAATAAAAGAATAATATTATCTAACGTATATCCTAATATACCGCCTGACATAATCGCAAATGAATTTATCAAATTAAATATACCTCTTTGTAGCCGTTAAGGGCCGGAATTCAGGTTGAAGATTTCACGCATATTATAAGTTTTCGTCGACAAACTTTAATCCAACATGACGATCTTATCAAACTCCCACCTTCCATACTTATAAATTACGAAGACACCAACTACAGGATCTTTTATCAGATGACTCTCTAACCTGCTACTTGTGTAAGGCCCAAGGTCACATTGCGTCTCATTGCTCAAACCAGATTAATTCACACAACATAATGTCACAGGTAAACAACGATCAACCCATTGCAAACACACCGTCTAAATTAGACGCTTCGTCAAATACATATAATACCCCTATAGTACCTACCCCCACATCGGACACCGACACATCTCCACTTGAAACACCCAATATCGCTTCTGAGCCTACATCGCCATTAAATCTTCCATCAACATCATCGATCACATCACAACCAACACTTCAAAATTTAGATGCGATTCCAAACTCTGACGTTATCCATATGGATATTGATCAACCAATAGGCAATAAAAGATCTCTACCTGACTCATTTCTAATTCACTCTCCACCCCCATCTCCATTAGAACCGAATGGAAACTCAAATGCGATGCCTGCTCCACAAAACCCAGTGACCCCCCAAAACGAAATCATCGAAAAAAAAAGAAAAAGAACAAAAAATCAAAATCAGCAGCACTAACAACATTTTTAGAAAATATCGATGAATATCTAGAACCAGCAAAAAAACTCTTCACCGATCAAAACAATTTTAAAATCGACTTTATTACCTTTAAACACATTTTTGAAAATAATCAAGGCCACTTCGAACCACCTACAATTTACAATGAATACAATATATCAAAAGAAGATTTATTGGACATTATTATGTCTATCAAACCGACCCTATAAAATGGTAGCATCAAAAACAGATTAACCCGTTTCACAAAAACGTTAAACGCAGAACCCTATGATTCTAACGAATCAGAAGCTTAATTCATATTTCAATTCATTAAACAATAACATATAATAATCCTTCACAAGACCGTAAATCTAACATTATAAAAATAAAACCTACAATACAGCACAATAATACAAAATATAACATACTACAATGGAACCTAAATGGTTTCTACAAAAGAATCAGTGATTTACAAATAATAATAAACAAATACTGCCCTGAAATCATTTGTCTACAAGAAACAAATTTTACAAACTATAAAAAAAACACACTAAAAGGATATACAAATTATACCAAAATAAGAACTAACACAATCAGAGCTAGCGGAGGTATCTCAATATTCATAAAAGACTCATATTCTTCCGAAGAAATACTAGTAAATACTCCACTTGAATCCGTAACCATTTCTGTTCAACTCAAACAAAAGATTACAATTTGCAACCTTTACCTTCCTAACCAATCATCTGTCATCGAAGCAGACTTAAAAAACATCATCAACAACTCCCTCCGCCGTTCATTCTCCTAGGTGACTTCAACAGTCACAACAATTATGGGGCTGCATTACTACAAACACTAGAGGGAAAATAATCGAATCGGTCATAGATTATGAAAACCTAATTACACTGAACAACGGTAAACCAACTCATTTTGGCACAGCATCCGGTACGCAATCAGCTATTGACTTAACATTCACAACACCTTCTTTTGCTCCTCACCTTACATGGGACACATTATCTCATCCATATGGAAGCGACCACTTGCCCATAATCACGAAATTAACGTACAGAAATACAGAAGACATTCAAGTAGGCAAACCAAAATGGAAACTAAACACCGCTGACTGGAATCTATTCACATCCCTCTTAGAACAAAAAATAGATTCAATTGAATTTGAAAAACCAAAAATTAACAATTGAAATGAAGTTACACGAAATTTTACAAATGCAATTTTAGAAATAGCCAACTTAACAATAGGACAAACTATATTCTCAGGTAGAAAGCCCCCAGTTCCTTGGTGGAACTCTCATTGTAATGAATCTATCAAATCAAAAAAGACGGCCTTCAACAAATTTAAACGCACTAAATCCCAAGATGATTTCATAGAATTCAAAAAACGCAGAGCTCAAGCCAGACGTACAATTAAAGACAGCAAAACAACGAGTTGGCGCGCCTATACAAGTTCAATCAATTCTAAAGCAAACCTAAAACAAATATGGAATAAAATTAAGGCTTTTAAATGCATCAACAAATACGACAATATACAAATCCTCAAAAACGATAATGACACAATATACTCAGAACCTTCAGAAATCGCAAACGAACTTGGCTCCTTCTTTTCAAAAGCTAGTAGTACTGAAAGCTATCCCCTTGATTTTCAAAGATACAAATGCGCTCAAGAAATTATACCTATCAATCTCTGTCAAAATCACGATAATACTCATATTAATAGTCCTCTCACTATCCAAGAAATGGAAACAGCCCTCAGTTCCAAGAAAAGCAATGCTTGCGGAATAGACAATATACCTACGTTTTTTCTTCTTAATTTTCTAAAAAACGGAAAACTCTACCTACTCAAGATCTTTAATCATATTTGGATAGAAAACCAGTACCCAACAACATGGCTAACCTCTATAATCAAACCGATCCATAAACCCAACAAACCTAAAAACCACGTATCTAGTTACCGTCCTATATCCATTATATATTCCATGACAAAACTACTAGAAAAAATTATTAACTCAAGACTAATGTGGTACCTAGAATCTAACAATCTATTATCCAATTATCAACATGGTTTCCGCAAAAATAATTCTACTTTGGACTCTTTAGCAATTATTGAAAATGAAATTAAAGAAACTTTCAATCAAAACCAATACTTGGTATTACTCAGCCTCGACTTACAAAAAGCTTTCGACACTATATGGCGCCACCGTCTAATTAAATACATGATACAGCTGAATCTTAAGGGTAACATAATTAACTTCATCATAAATTACCTCTCAAATAGAACAATACAAGTATCTAATAATGGTGCACTATCTTCCCCATTCATTCTTCATAATGGCAGTCCTCAAGGTTCACCTCTAAGCTCAACTCTCTTTCTGTTGGCTATCAATGACCTCCCATCTATCATAAAACCCCCAAACAAAATCACAATGTACGCAGATGATAGTAACATATTTTGCAGGGGCAATAATCTACCAACATTAATTCAGCAGATACAAAATTGAATAAACTACCTACTACTATGGAGTAAAACTTCAGGTTTTACTTTCTCTCCAATCAAATCACAATTCATTATTTTCTCAAAGAGAAACATCCCCTACAACCCATCTCTTAAAATGGAAAACACGAACATTCCTCGAGTATTCAACATAAAAATACTAGGCTTAACCTTTGATTCAAAACTAACATGGCGAACCCACATAAACAATATAAAAAATGAAGAAAAAACTAAACTCAATATAATAAAAACAATAAGTAACCTCGAATGGGGTGCAGAAAGCAAAACATTACAGATAATACACAACTCAATAATCCTCTCAGCACTAGAATATGGCTCTATACTATATACTATTACAATCAAAACTTTAGATCCTATTCACAATACAGCCCTAAGATTGTCAATTGGTGCTTTCAAAAGCAGCCCAGTTCTCAGCATCATAAACATCACAGGCTCTAAATCACTTGAAAAAAGGAGAATAAAACAAACATTGCAATACTCTTCAAAAACATTAATAGCAACAAAAAATCCCATCAGCACAATATTAAGAAACTCAATCAACCAATTCCAAAATAACGATATAAACAATCTTGGCACTCGTACAGCCACCTATGCCTCAGACCTCAATATTATTTTTACAAACCAACTTAATCCTCAAGTCTCTGAACAACCACCATGGATTACCTCAAATCCACTCATCTATTTCAACCTAACTGCACACAAAAAAAAAAGAAACCGATTCCTACATTTACAAATCAAACTTCTTCGATCTAAAAAACAGTCTTCCACCACATCAAGAAATATATATTGACGCATCCAAAAACACGGAAGGAATGCAATCGCAATAATCCAGCCAAACTCCCAAACAGCATTTCAAATCCCATCATACAACTCAATCTATACAGCAGAATATCTAGCTCATTTAAAAGCCACAGAATTAGCTGCCTCCTCGGATATCCAATCTTTAACCATATACATAGACTCTCTCAGCGCCCTCACAAATTTAGCAAATCCACAAAAAAACAACCCAATAGGAAACCTAATATTAAACATTATATTCTTATCCAAAAAAGACATCAGATTTCTATGGGTACCTGGACACAACAATATACCTGGTAACGAAATTGCAGACGAAATATCCAAAAGGACAACGAAAGAACCAACTGATTTCTGGAATATAACAACACATTTAGATACAAAACTCCTTATAAACACTAACCTTGACCAAACCTGCCTTCAAGAATGGAGATCAGTACGAAACAACAATCTAAGAGAAATAAAATCATCCACCCTCCCTTGGTTGCCTGAATCACTCCCGCGTAGACATCAAATCGTTCTCAACAGATTACGAATTGGCCATACACTTTACACTCATGAACATCTAATGAGCAGAAAAGAACAACCTATATGCACCTCATGCAACTCCGTGACTACTGTAAAACAACTTCTAACAGAATGCCTCCTCACAAAAGATGCCAGCGACAAACTCATGCTCCCCAACAACCTTTGTGAAATAATAGCACCAAACACGGAAACAACATTTTCACTCCTAGAACTTCTCAAAGAAACAAAGCTTCTGCAAAAAAATATAACATAAATTCCTAACATACCACATACAATTCATATTATTATATATTTATTTGTATCATATTAAATATCTTATATACTTTTTTTTTCTTTTGTTTCTTTATGCTCTAGTATCATTAAGTAAATTATAATTAAAATGTAACATGTATATCTTAAACGCCAATAACCCTGGCAGTTGAGGCTTATTTCTAAATAAAAAAAAAAAAAAAAAAAACAAAGTAAGACTAATAGAAAAGATAAATGACCTCCCTGAGGTACAGCAGATGTAATTTTAATAATATTTGATAAGTTGTAATTAATTTTTATCCACCATTATCTATCATATAGTTATGACTTAAACTAATATTGTAAAGCGACAAGAACATCAAAAATTTTAAGTGCATGGAGTAATTATAAATTATACTTTATGCTTTATCGAGTCCAATTCTTTTTTGAAATATGTAAAAATAGCATCGACTTGGCTTCCAATTTCTGGAACTGACAGTGCATTTTTAAGTTATTCTTACATAAACGAATTGATATCCAATCAGGACTCTTCGAAAAGTTATTCTTATTATGAATCTGATTTTGGTAATTTACGTTAGTTATTCTATCGATTTCAGCTCAAAAAAAAAAACATAAGCGCCTCTGTTCCCGAAAAAGGTTAGTAGAAATAACGATAAAATCAAATCTGAAAGTTCACAGTGACTGAAATGTCACTTGATTATTTCATGTATAATATGGAATGATCACTTTTATAGAATACATATTCTTAAAATATCAGAGTATATACAAATACGCACTTAGGAAAAAAGCATGCGAATTCGTGGTTTGGTGGTCCAAAATCATGTTAACTACGTGTTAAATGTCTGCACAAAAAAAAGTTTGGAAGATAACTCTGGTGTGTTTGGGGAGGCGAATTGCAAAGTTAGTTCTGCACATGCATATTAATTGCGTGCTAAATTATAACGTACAATAAATGATGGTAATTTTAGAGTAGTGGATGAAGAAAACGTATGTGATGTGAAACGAAATTGAAAATGGACAATTAATTTATATTTATTTTCATCAATTTTACAACATTGTTAATTAATATACTTAACCAGAAGCCGAAAAAATAAAATAAAATTGGCAATGGGCCGCGGGTTCGTCGTACTCATACATAACCTATATCGTCAGGCACACAATATTAAATTATTATGCTAAATTTTAAGTGAACAGGATGATAAAGCATGTCCAGATTTCATTTGTATTTTAATTTAAACTTAAAAAAGAATTTGCAAAATAGACCAAGTCCAATACAAATTAATAGAATAAGGGAAGGACGCTGAGACACTAGTGGATTCTAGAATAACAAATTTTGGTTAGGATTGACGCCGAGTAATCGACAGACTTGTCGCGCTTATTCGTATCGATCGAGTTATATAAGTAGTTTGTCTATTAGAAATGTGTGTTGTGCGTCATGATACAGACGAAGCTACCCTAGAGGATGTTTATTAGGCTTATGATCGTTTTATCCACTATTTCATTTTAATTGCAGTTTCACAGACGTTAGTGTCATTTCTCTAAATCATATATTTACCATCTTATTTGTCTATGGAAATATGTGGTCTTATAAATGAATTTATATTATTTATAATATTATAAATATTTATTATTATTAATATTATTACAATATTATTTATTATAATATTATTTAAATATTTAAAATAATTTTAATTTTAAACGCGCTGTATTATTTTTTTAATGCTGTTCAAAATTCAATTATTTTGAAAATATTTGAAATACTTATTTGAAAATTCTCATTTTAACGTAATCGTGTATTGATTTGCATATTATTAGTTCTATAATTAAATACATTGTATTGTATATGTATTCTAAACAACTATCATTACGTATTTAGAGGAAGCAGAAAGAAGTAAGTGCAAAACTATTATAACACCGTGATACATAATTATTTAAAATAAAGCGTTAAAATTTTAATGGGTTCTGGAAATAAACATCCACGGTCATTTATTTATTCGACATTCTAAAAACTTCGTATTTGGTTGATAAAATCATTTATTGAGTGATATAAAATGAAAAATCACCTTAAACATTGAAAGTTCGTTTGTACATTATTCTACAAGGGACGGCTCCAGAGCCACGAGTGGTTCTTTAGCATACAATTTGCAGCTATAAATGATACCTATTCCTATAGAGCTGGTAAAAATATTATACACGGGACTAATGACTAAAAAAAGGCTAATCTACCCGACCTTACTCAATGTGGTTCATTGAACATCTGGATTTGTGACTTTTTTTTTTTTTAAATGGCTCTTTTAACTAGAACATTCCTGACTATTGGATTATATAGTGTCAATAGCAGTGGAATGTACTCGAGAAAAGCAAAAAACACAATCAAAATTTCATGCTTGACGCTGAGTAATCGACAGACCTGTCGCACTGATCCGAATCTATCGAGTTAAATAAGTAGTGTGTCTATTAGAAATGTGTGTCGTTCGTCATGATATAGACGAAGCTGCTCTCAAGGATTTTCATTAGGCATATTATCGTTTTTTCCACTATTTCTTTCTAATTGCAGTTTCAAAGACGTTAGTTTAAAAAATTTAAAAATAGTTTTAAAAAAATGTTTAGCGTAATGGATATTTCGATTATACTCATGCTTTTATTATTGAAATTTCATCTAGTCCATTTATACTATGGTGTAATCTAGCTAACGTTCGAAATGACTTTAGTGTCCTGCCTTGTATTACAAAATACAGATAGATATTATATTTATGACGTATTCAACTGAAATACATACTCAAAACTTCCACACTCATTAAAATATTTAAATTATGATAATTTTCTTTGTTGGCGGAATGGAGCACAACCCGACACAACACATCACAATTACAAAAAAAACTATATGTATATATTTCGACACAAAAAAACAGGGCCACTCGCCTGACGAGCAAAAGTTATTGCCGTACTAGGGTATTTCACAAGAAGTAAAAAAAAAGTGACGTACAATGAAAATTGTGTTGCACAAAGGTGCTCCAGGACCGTGGCCGTGAATGTGGTGTTTGAATGGTGGTAGCAGGCCAGATGGTGTTGGTCGGTCGTAAGTTCGTTCTCGTTCAGTGATCATTGGAAAAATCGCAGTGTAGCTGTAGGTCACTTCCGCCGGTAGCCGGTGCGTTGCGATAACGGGGTTCCGGCAACTTTCCCTCCTCTGCCAGATAAACGAGGTAGATGACATGTTGCCGGTACGGTACTGTCGTCTGTCACCACCCGAGTTGTGGCTGGGTAGAGAGCTAACGCGGTCCGCGGTGTTGGTGTATGTAATATACCTACGATGCCGTGGTACCATGTCAATTTGCATATTATTAGTTCCATAATAAAATACATTGTATTTGTATTTGTTTCTAAAAAACTATCATTACGTATTTAGTGGACGCAGAAAGAAGTAAGAGCAAAACAATTTCTGAATTAAACACAATGATTCATAATATTTAAAATAAAGCGATAACATTTAAATGGGTTCTTGGAATAAACATCCACAGTTATTTATTTATTCGACATTCATAAAACATAGTATTTGGATGATAAAATCATTTTTTGAATCATTTATTTATTTATATATTTAATGAAAAATCGCCTTAAAAATTAATAGTTCTATTGTACATTATTCCGCAAGGGTAAGCTCCAGGGACATGAGTGATCTTTAGCATACAATTTGCAGCTCTAAATGATATGTATTCCTATAGACCTGGTATAAATATTAAACAAGGGACTAATGACTGAAAAAAGGTTAATCTACCCCACCTTACTCAATTTGGCTCATTGAGCATCAGGATTTGTGACTTTTTTTTTTCTAATGACTCTATTCTACTAGAACATTACTGACCATTGGGTAATATAGTGTAATATAGAGGAAGGTACTCGATAAAAGCCAAGAACTACGAATGAAACTTCATGCTTAGAAACGTGTACTACACATTTTTAAGTGTAATTTCACGACGAATGTTAGTCTGGTAAAACACTATAAAATTGACAATGATTAGTTTTCAAAAAACGTCAAATAATAACACCAATGTATGTGTTTAAAGTAATTGTGAAGGGTCTATTCAGGTTCACGAACTTGTAAAATATTGATTCTGGAAAAAGAACCCTGTAATAACATATATATATATATATATATATATATATATATATATATATATATATATATATATATATATATATATATATATATATATATAATAGATAATCATATAGTTGAAATGTTATGAACTCAATATATTAAGTGTTCTAAATTCCGTGAATTGAAGGTGAAAAAAATAAGAAAAATAACAATAATCATTTTTATGCGCAGGTGCAATCAATAATAGTGAGAAAACAAAATATGATAATATTTCGATTTATATGGAGAATAAATATTAATTTTGATATTTATAAGAAAAAAAAATAAAAAAATATTCTTTAGTATACATAAATTAAATACGTGTAATTATCGAGATATTTTGTTCTTATTATGGTAAATATACTCATTTGTATAAATATTGGCAGCCTTAAAAAAAAAGAAATCAAAATTTTAATTTGTTTTATTATTTATTTATTATAAAATACCGAGTATAATTCTAAAGTTTATCCATAACTGAATCATATAAATGTATAAATATAAACTAAACTGTTAAATCATTTTCAGATAAAATAGCGAATCGATTCGCAAATTATCTCAACAGTAAGGTTGGAGTTCCATCGTCCCGTACGTAAAATATAGAATAAAGTCAAATTAAATTTTCGTATGAACCTTTATGGTCAGTAGGTACATAAACATTTGATTGGGGACTTTTGATCTTCGCAGAGTCATTCGTCGATATTGAACTGTCACGCTGCATCCTTCTCTCGAACCAACTCTACCGCTTAAACATTAGTCGAATAAGTTTTCTAGTTTTTTTTTTTTTTTTTACTCTCACGGCCCGGTCCAGTGGTGACGAAATCAGTTTTGAGAGGCATTGCAAAGCATTATAGACATACCTTCAAAGCAAGTACCCACCAACCTACCCACATTAGATTCCTAAAGTCGACATACTTCATCTCGTTTTATACCCATTTTTTGTTCTATTTATTATTTTTATTTTAAGGTATTTCGAAACAGTTTTACTTGTCATTTCATAAACAAATCATGTGGTTCATTTTATTTTAATTAAACATTTTTGTTTTCATATTTAAAGCTGAACCAGGCAAGTTCTGCGATGATGTAAGTTTTTAGAAATTACCTAAAAACTAAACAATTATTAAATGAAAAACGATAGTTATTAGTTAACACTGAACAAAATTTGCGGTTAGTCGTGGATCTTGTAATTAATTTTCATCGGCCGAGTACGGCGTTAGAATGGTATTTGTTGGCATAAATATATGTTAATAAATAACCCGTTAAGACGTTAACATCACACCAATTTAAAAAATGGTTTTGATCATCGTCTAATTCGACACAATCATCTCAGTCATAAATAAGGCAATATTTATTTAATTTCTTGTTAAGTCAATTCATTAGCAGACAGTAGGCATTTAGCTTTTCTTTTTTTTTTTTTAATTGAATCTAAATTATCAATACAAAGCAAGACTAATAGAAAAGATAAATGACTTCCCTGCGGTACAGCAGATGTAATTTTAATAATGTTTGATAAGTTGTAATTAATTTTTATCCACCATTATCTATCATATAGTTATGACTTAAACTAATATTGTAAAGCGACAAGAACATCAAACATTTTAAGTGCATGGAGTAATTATAAATTATACTTTATACTTTATCGAGTCCAATTCTTTTTTCAAATATGTAAAAATAGCATCGACTTGGCTTCCAATTTCTGGAACTGATAGTGCATTTTTAAGTTATTCTTACATAAACGAATTGATATCCAATCAGGACTCTTCGAAAAGTTATTCTTATTATGAATCTGATTTTGGTAATTTACGTTAGTTATTCTATCGATTTCAGCTCAAAAAAAAAAACATAAGCGCCTCTGTTCCCGAAAAAGGTTAGTAGAAATAACGATAAAATCAAATCTGAAAGTTCACAGTGACTGAAATGTCACTTGATTATTTCATGTATAATATGGAATGATCACTTTTATAGAATACATATTCTTAAAATATCAGAGTATATACAAATACGCACTTAGGAAAAAAGCATGCGAATTCGTGGTTTGGTGGTCCAAAATCATGCTAACTACGTGTTAAATGTCTGCACAAAAAAAAGTTTGGAAGATAACTCTGGTGTGTTTGGGGAGGCGAATTGCAAAGTTAGTTCTGCACATGCATATTAATTGCGTGCTAAATTATAACGTACAATAAATGATGGTAATTTTAGAGTAGTGGATGAAGGAAACGTATGTGATGTGAAACGAAATTGAAAATGGACAATTAATTTATATTTATTTTCATCAATTTTACAACATTGTTAATTAATATACTTAACCAGAAGCCGAAAAAATAAAATAAAATTGGCAATGGGCCGCGGGTTCGTCATACTCATACATAACCTATATCGTCAGGCACACAATATTAAATTATTATGCTAAATTTTAAGTGAACAGGATGATAAAGCATGTCCAGATTTCATTTGTATTTTAATTTAAACTTAAAAAAGAATTTTCAAAATAGACCAAGTCCAATACAAATTAATAGAATAAGTGAAGGACGCTGAGACACTAGTGGATTCTAGAATAACAAATTTTGGTTAGGATTGACGCCGAGTAATCGACAGACTTGTCGCGCTTATTCGTATCGATCGAGTTAAATAAGTAGTTTGTCTATTAGAAATGTGTGTTGTGCGTCATGATACAGACGAAGCTACCCTAGAGGATGTTTATTAGGCTTATGATCGTTTTATCCACTATTTCATTTTAATTGCAGTTTCACAGACGTTAGTGTCATTTCTCTAAATCATATATTTACCATTTTATTTGTCTATGGAAATATGTGGTCTTATAAATGAATTTATATTATTTATAATATTATAAATATTTATTATTATTAATATTATTACAATATTATTGATTATAATATTATTTAAATATTTAAAATAATTTTAATTTTAAACGCGCTGTATTATTTTTTTAATGCTGTTCAAAATTCAATTATTTTGAAAATATTTGAAATACTTATTTGAATATTCTCATTTTAACGTAATCGTGTATTGATTTGCATATTATTAGTTCTATAATTAAATACATTGTATTGTATATGTATTCTAAACAACTATCATTACGTATTTAGAGGAAGCAGAAAGAAGTAAGTGCAAAACTATTATAACACCGTGATACATAATTATTTAAAATAAAGCGTTAAAATTTTAATGGGTTCTGGAAATAAACATCCACGGTCATTTATTTATTCGACATTCTAAAAACTTCGTATTTGGTTGATAAAATCATTTATTGAGTGATATAAAATGAAAAATCACCTTAAACATTGAAAGTTCGTTTGTACATTATTCTACAAGGGACGGCTCCAGAGCCACGAGTGGTTCTTTAGCATACAATTTGCAGCTCTAAATGATACCTATTCCTATAGAGCTGGTAAAAATATTATACACGGGACTAATGACTAAAAAAAGGCTAATCTACCCGACCTTACTCAATGTGGTTCATTGAACATCTGGATTTGTGACTTTTTTTTTTTTAAAATGGCTCTTTTAACTAGAACATTCCTGACTATTGGATTATATAGTGTCAATAGCAGTGGCATGTACTCGAGAAAAGCAAAAACCACAATCAAAATTTCATGCTTGACGCTGAGTAATCGACAGACCTGTCGCACTGATCCGAATCTATCGAGTTAAATAAGTAGTGTGTCTATTAGAAATGTGTGTCGTTCGTCATAATACAGACGAAGCTGCTCTCAAGGATGTTCATTAGGCATATTATCGTTTTTTCCACTATTTCTTTCTAATTGCAGTTTCACAGACGTTAGTTTAAAAAGTTTAAAAATAGTTTAAAAAAAATGTTTAGCGTAATGGATATTTCGATTATACTCATGTTTTTATTATTGAAATTTCATCTAGTCCATTTATACTATGGTGTAATCTAGCTAACGTTCGAAATGACTTTAGTGTCCTGCCTTGTATTACAAAATACAGATAGATATTATATTTATGACGTATTCAACTGAAATACATACTCAAAACTTCCACACTCATTAAAATATTTAAATTATGATAATTTTCTTTGTTGGTGGAATGGAGCACAACCCGACACAACACATCACAATTACAAAAAAAACTATATGTATATATTTCGACACAAAAAAACAGGGCCACTCGCCTGACGAGCAAAAGTTATTGCCGTACGAGGGTATTTCACAAGAAGTAAAAAAAAAGTGATGTACAATGAAAATTGTGTTGCACAAAGGTGCTCCAGGACCGTGGCCGTGAATGTGGTGTTTGAATGGTGGTAGCAGGCCAGATGGTGTTGGTCTGTCGTAAGTTCGTTCTCGTTCAGTGATCATTGGAAAAATCGCAGTGTAGCTGTAGGTCACTTCATAGGCGCAACTAAAGGCCAAACACTGGGGGTGCTAAAATTATGCAGAGGACACAGACTCGTCGGGGCAAGTCCCACACCCCCGAACACCTAACATACAACAATTTTATAATTATTATAATCATTCCAATTCACACTATAAAACCATAAGCACACTAATATTGAAATATAAAACCTATAATATACCTTATAAATACATTAGGTGTAGTATATAATTTGTTTAAGTGATAAAAATAATAATAAAGTTTAAATGGAATATATACATATTTATTAAACATAATAATATTATTTTATACTAATAATTTTCTATTTTTAGTAGAATATTTTTCTAATATTTCTAAAGAATCAATTTTGTTAATAATTTCTCTTTCGATGTTTAAAATTGATAAATTTGTGAACCGCTGTTGTTCCATACTGGCTCTTAGCCAGTTTTTTAAACGACGCATTGACGAGAAGCTTCTTTCACACGTAGCAGAACTCACGGGAATGGTAAGAGCCACTTGTAACAATTTAAATACATTTGGAAATGTGGCCTTCTTACAAATATCTTTAATAGTATCTATATTATTATTATAACTAGAAGGCAGGCAGTTCTTTAAAATAACCATTTCCGGTTTTAACAAATCCAAGTTGATACTCATAACATCCTTAAATAAAAATATATATCATTATAATTACATACATAAATCACTTGAATTGTGATATAACACACTTTATAATGATTTATGAAGTATTGTCTCTTTTCATAGTCCATTTCCACAAAATAATCAATTGAACTAGCCATTTCAAGACTTTCTTCGGAAAATCTGAACTTTAAGTTATTTATAATAGTGTCAATTATAGGAAAGTAACCTGTGCGTCTCCAATACTATTCTACTGAATTTGAAGCACTAATTTGATCATCTTGTTCAGCACCTGTTGTTGTTTCCAAATGGAAGTCCATTAAATGAATCGGTTGAGTTCTTCTACGTTTTAATCCTTTATAACCATTAACAATAATTTAATTTTTTTTCCATAAACAATTGTGAATAAATATGATTTTATTTAAATGATATTATTTTAAACAAACCAATTTGAGGATTTTCTAATGATATATTATGTTTCTCAGCTAGCTCTACAACAGTTAACCATAATTTTGAAAACTCATCATCAGACCTTAAGCATATAAATGATTGGATGACCCCATTGACAATATTTCTTGCTTTACCTAAAGTTGCTGTTTTAGATTGTAAAGAAGTACTTAAAATATTTATAATTCCCAAAACTTCTTTTAGTATAATAATAACAATAAGGAATTGACACTTTTGAATCTGATTTAGAATACCTATAACAAATAATAAAATTATAATTTTCAGTTGTTATAGATATTAAAATATCACTCAATTTGCATTACCTATAGCTTCAATAACATCTTTATCTGCTTGAGTGTCCACTTCATTGATTAAAAAATTTAGAATTGCTGAATAATTTGTTAACATCGATTCACAATTCTTGTACCTACAAATCCAGCGCGTATCACACACTCTGAGAATGTTACCTTTCTTTAACCCTAATTGTAATTGTATTTTAACCAACTCAGTATTATTGGATGGACGAGAAAAGTGTACATATACAGACTCAAGTGTATTAAAAACACTTCTAGCAATCTACAAAAATATTTGAAAAGTAATTCTATAAATTTATATAAATAAGATTATGGATTGCAATATGGAGTACATACTTTGATTCCTTTACACATGTCCACAACAACTAAATTCAATCGATGTGCCATACAGTGTGTATAAATCGCACAAGGGTAATATTCTTTGATTTTAGCTTGTACCCCTCCTAGACAACCTGACATAACGCTCGCTCCATCATATGACTGATCTACTATATATAAAGTGTTCATATTAATGTTTAATTTTTCAAAGCATTTGAAAATCTCTGCAACAATATGGTTAGCGTCCTGTCCACTGGAGACATCCACAAACTCCAAGAATCTTTCTACAATATCTCAATTAATTTACTATATACATACCTGGAAGTGCTGCTATAATACTTGAATTCAATTCACAAGATGAACTTTGACTAGAGAATCCAGGATCATCAATATTTTCATCTTCTGTAGAGTGATTATTTTTTTTGTTTTTTTTTTTATTCATATTAAAAATACTAAACATTGTGAAACTTATAATAATTAACACACTTTACAGTTCACATTAATAATACAAGAAAATGAATAAACGAAATATTTTATTAAAACCGTACACGTGGGTTTAGATAATGACAACTATTAGGTAGCGTAATGCGTGTACACTAAATATTTATAATAAACAAATACCAAATGCGCAGGCCGCAGAGCGGGGGAAAAATCGAACAATAACATTAGGCTGATCGAATTAACTACAAAGTGACAATATTCTATAAATAAACTAATGGGTTTATCAATTTATCACTTCTCTGTTACCAGTGTTACCTAAAACCTTCATATTATCTTTAAATGACATTAAAATTACGGCTGATTGAAGAATTTATTACCTATCAATTACTACGTTTATATGATGGCGTTAAAACGGTTTGAAATTAAACCGTTTTGAAATTAAAACGCTTTAATGTCATGTAAACACTTAAAAACGGTTTAAAAACTGTAAACCGTTTTAAAAGTTAAAACGCTCGCACTATGTAGTTTAAGAATTTAAAACCGTTTTTATGCTTAAATCGGTTTATCAAATGTACATATAAACGCAGGATATGTTTTGCATTAATTGTGTTATCAGTTTGTTATTATGACTTATCATATTTGTTTATAATATTTAATACGGTACGGGAAACGAAAGTTAACTATATACTTAATAATGTAGTTAACTAAAGTAAAAAAAATTCAATACCTACCGTGTCATTAATTCGTTGTTTACTAAGTAACTATTAGCTATTAAGTTGATTAATAACAGTGCATGATAAGTGGCATCTCCGTCACCGAAAAAACGAAAGAGAATTTCTTAGTCAAATAAAGAAGTGAAAGATTTATTAGCAATCTTCAAAGAAAAAAATATAATGTCTGCTTTGGATGGAAAAAGATATAGAAATGGAGAAGTAATAAATATTTGTTATCTTTAAGTCTCAACTTCAGTAGGTATGTTTGTAACTATTGTAAGCGAAAGAGCATCTTGAACAATAGTTGATGGCATGGTAGTAGCAAATATTAACAACATTTTATGTTTTAACAACTTTCTTTTATTATTTATCATTTTAAACACTTTTTTTCTTCGCAATTCAGCTGTCAATTTTCTGCGTTTTAGTTCAGCAAAAATTGAAACAATTAATTTTAATTTTGTCATTATTTATATTATTGTAAATTTCAAATTTGTATTTTGTAACACAAAATGAAATATGAATCAATCATATTATCTAATATGAAAATTTGAATCAAATCAATTATCAAGTATTCTCTTGGAACAAACGAATAAAGTCATGGACTAAAAATATTAAAATTAAAACAGTTTATAAAATATTTATAAACCGATTTATACGTGTTCGTATATAAACACCTAAAAACGGTTTAATCCTGAACCGTTTTAAATAATATTAAAACGGTTTAGTTTCAAACCGTTTTAACCCTTTCAGGACAGCACCTTAATAACATTAAAAAAGCAAAATTTTTTTTGGCCATTTCAAAATTTTTCCTATTTCTAAGATAGGATTTGAAAAAAAAAATATGTTTTTCTTTATCTTTCATCCTTATTTTATCCTGGGACTTAAAAGTCCCGCCAGTCCTCTACGGTCTGGACTTAAAAGTCCCGTCAGTCATCTAGGTCATTTTTTTTTTACATACACTCAATGTAAAAATAATTATAAAATTAAGGACTTTTTATAAAAAAAATTAAAAAAAAATTAAACAATTACTGTAAAACAAAAACTGTAAAAACGTGTTTATGAAGAGTATTAATAAACAAACACTGATAAAACTATGATAACTGATTTTATTTCTTCCAAGATAATTTTTTCTGGTAGAATACGGGACATAGAAGTCCCGTCGGGCAATAACAACTGTTCCACATTTACACGTAATTTTATATGATTTTTTTTTGGCTGGGACTTTAAAGTCCCGTCTGTCCACAAAGGGTTAATGCCATCATATAAACGTAGTATATGATTGCAACGATATAATAAATTATATAGTATAATATTATATAATAATTACATTCTTAATTCTACAATCATCACAACCAATTTGTGTTTCTCCTAATAAACGTCAAATACAAAAAAAAAAATTTTTTTCATCATTTTTAAATTTTTGGTGGTTTTGGTGTGGGGTGCTAAATAAAAAGCTGGGGGTGCTGAAGCACCCCCAAGCACCCCCCTAGTTGCGCCTATGGGTCACTTCCGCCGGTGGCCGGTGCGTTGCGATAACGGGGTTCCGGCAACTTTCCCTCCTCTGCCAGATAAACGAGGTAGATGACATGTTGCCGGTACGGTACTGTCGTCTGTCACCACCCGAGTTGTGGCTGGGTAGAGAGCTAACGCGGTCCGCGGTGTTGGTGTATGTAATATACCTACGATGCCGTGGTACCATGTCAATTTGCATATTATTAGTTCTATAATAAAATACATTGTATTTGTATTTGTTTCTAAAAAACTATCATTACGTATTTAGTGGACGCAGAAAGAAGTAAGAGCAAAACAATTTCTGAATTTAACACAATGATTCATAATATTTAAAATAAAGCGATAACATTTAAATGGGTTCTTGGAATAAACATCCACAGTTATTTATTTATTCGACATTCATAAAACATAGTATTTGGATGATAAAATCATTTTTTGAATCATTTATTTATTTATATATTTAATGAAAAATCGCCTTAAAAATTAATAGTTCTTTTGTACATTATTCCGCAAGGGTAAGCTCCAGGGACATGAGTGATCTTTAGCATACAATTTGCAGCTCTAAATGATATGTATTCCTATAGACCTGGTATAAATATTAAACAAGGGACTAATGACTGAAAAAAGGTTAATCTACCCCACCTTACTCAATTTGGCTCATTGAGCATCAGGATTTGTGACTTTTTTTTTTCTAATGACTCTATTCTACTAGAACATTACTGACCATTGGGTAATATAGTGTAATATAGAGGAAGGTACTCGATAAAAGCCAAGAACTACGAATGAAACTTCATGCTTAGAAACGTGTACTACACATTTTTAAGTGTAATTTCACGACGAATGTTAGTCTGGTAAAACACTATAAAATTGACAATGATTAGTTTTCAAAAAACGTCAAATAATAACACCAATGTATGTGTTTAAAGTAATTGTGAAGGGTCTATTCAGGTTCACGAACTTGTAAAATATTGATTCTGGAAAAAGAACCCTGTAATAACATATATATATATATATATATATATATATATATATATATATATATATATATATATATATATATACATAATAGATAATCATATAGTTGAAATGTTATGAACTCAATATATTAAGTGTTCTAAATTCCGTGAATTGAAGGTGAAAAAAATAAGAAAAATAACAATAATCATTTTTATGCGCAGGTGCAATCAATAATAGTGAGAAAACAAAATATGATAATATTTCGATTTATATAGAGAATAAATATTAATTTTGATATTTATAAGCAAAAAAAAAAAAAATATTCTTTAGTATACATAAATTAAATACGTGTAATTATCGAGATATTTTGTTCTTATTATGGTAAATATACTCATTTGTATAAATATTGGCAGCCTTAAAAAAAAAAGAAATCAAAATTTTAATTTGTTTTATTATTTATTTATTATAAAATACCGAGTATAATTCTAAAGTTTATCCATAACTGAATCATATAAATGTATAAATATAAACTAAACTGTTAAATCATTTTCAGATAAAATAGCGAATCGATTCGCAAATTATCTCAACAGTAAGGTTGGAGTTCCATCGTCCCGTACGTAAAATATAGAATAAAGTCAAATTAAATTTTCGTATGAACCTTTATGGTCAGTAGGTACATAAACATTTGATTGGGGACTTTTGATCTTCGCAGAGTCATTCGTCGATATTGAACTGTCACGCTGCATCCTTCTCTCGAACCAACTCTACCGCTTAAACATTAGTCGAATAAGTTTTCTAGTTTTTTTTTTTTTTTTTACTCTCACGGCCCGGTCCAGTGGTGACGAAATCAGTTTTGAGAGGCATTGCAAAGCATTATAGACATACCTTCAAAGCAAGTACCCACCAACCTACCCACATTAGATTCCTAAAGTCGACATACTTCATCTCGTTTTATACCCATTTTTTGTTCTATTTATTATTTTTATTTTAAGGTATTTCGAAACAGTTTTACTTGTCATTTCATAAACAAATCATGTGGTTCATTTTATTTTAATTAAACATTTTTGTTTTCATATTTAAAGCTGAACCAGGCAAGTTCTGCGATGATGTAAGTTTTTAGAAATTACCTAAAAACTAAACAATTATTAAATGAAAAACGATAGTTATTAGTTAACACTGAACAAAATTTGCGGTTAGTCGTGGATCTTGTAATTAATTTTCATCGGCCGAGTACGGCGTTAGAATGGTATTTGTTGGCATAAATATATGTTAATAAATAACCCGTTAAGACGTTAACATCACACCAATTTAAAAAATGGTTTTGATCATCGTCTAATTCGACACAATCATCTCAGTCATAAATAAGGCAATATTTATTTCATTTCTTGTTAAGTCAATTCATTAGCAGACAGTAGGCATTTAGCTTTTCTTTTTTTTTTTTTAATTGAATCTAAATTATCAATACAAAGTAAGACTAATAGAAAAGATAAATGACTTCCCTGCGGTACAGCAGATGTAATTTTAATAATGTTTGATAAGTTGTAATTAATTTTTATCCACCATTATCTATCATATAGTTATGACTTAAACTAATATTGTAAAGCGACAAGAACATCAAACATTTTAAGTGCATGGAGTAATTATAAATTATACTTTATACTTTATCGAGTCCAATTCTTTTTTCAAATATGTAAAAATAGCATCGACTTGGCTTCCAATTTCTGGAACTGATAGTGCATTTTTAAGTTATTCTTACATAAACGAATTGATATCCAATCAGGACTCTTCGAAAAGTTATTCTTATTATGAATCTGATTTTGGTAATTTACGTTAGTTATTCTATCGGTTTCAGCTCAAAAAAAAAAACATAAGCGCCTCTGTTCCCGAAAAAGGTTAGTAGAAATAACGATAAAATCAAATCTGAAAGTTCACAGTGACTGAAATGTCACTTGATTATTTCATGTATAATATGGAATGATCACTTTTATAGAATACATATTCTTAAAATATCAGAGTATATACAAATACGCACTTAGGAAAAAAGCATGCGAATTCGTGGTTTGGTGGTCCAAAATCATGCTAACTACGTGTTAAATGTATTTACAAACAAAAGTTTGTAAAATAACTCTGGTGTGTTTGGGGAGGCGAATTGCAAAGTTAGTTCTGCACATGCATATTAATTGCGTGCTAAATTATAACGTACAATAAATGATGGTAATTTTAGAGTAGTGGATGAAGAAAACGTATGTGATGTGAAACGAAATGGAAAATGGACAATTAATTTATATTTATTTTCATCAATTTTACAACATTGTTAATTAATATACTTAACCAGAAGCCGAAAAAATAAAATAAAATTGGCAATGGGCCGCGGGTTCGTCATACTCATACATAACCTATATCGTCAGGCACACAATATTAAATTATTATGCTAAATTTTAAGTGAACAGGATGATAAAGCATGTCCAGATTTCATTTGTATGTTAATTTAAACTTAAAAAAGAATTTTCAAAATAGCCCAAGTCCAATACAAATTAATAGAATAAGTGAAGGACGCTGAGACACTAGTGGATTCTAGAATAACAAATTTTGGTTAGGATTGACGCCGAGTAATCGACAGACTTGTCGCGCTTATTCGTATCGATCGAGTTAAATAAGTAGTTTGTCTATTAGAAATGTGTGTTGTGCGTCATGATACAGACGAAGCTACCCTAGAGGATGTTTATTAGGCTTATGATCGTTTTATCCACTATTTCATTTTAATTGCAGTTTCACAGACGTTAGTGTCATTTCTCTAAATCATATATTTACCATCTTATTTGTCTATGGAAATATGTGGTCTTATAAATGAATTTATATTATTTATAATATTATAAATATTTATTATTATTAATATTATTACAATATTATTTATTATAATATTATTTAAATATTTAAAATAATTTTAATTTTAAACGCGCTGTATTATTTTTTTAATGCTGTTCAAAATTCAATTATTTTGAAAATATTTGAAATACTTATTTGAATATTCTCATTTTAACGTAATCGTGTATTGATTTGCATATTATTAGTTCTATAATTAAATACATTGTGTTGTATATGTATTCTAAACAACTATCATTACGTATTTAGAGGAAGCAGAAAGAAGTAAGTGCAAAACTATTATAAAACCGTGATACATAATTATTTAAAATAAAGCGTTAAAATTTTAATGGGTTCTGGAAATAAACATCCACGGTCATTTATTTATTCGACATTCTAAAAACTTCGTATTTGGTTGATAAAATCATTTATTGAGTGATATAAAATGAAAAATCACCTTAAACATTGAAAGTTCGTTTGTACATTATTCTACAAGGGACGGCTCCAGAGCCACGAGTGGTTCTTTAGCATACAATTTGCAGCTCTAAATGATACCCATTCCTATAGAGCTGGTAAAAATATTATACACGGGACTAATGACTAAAAAAAGGCTAATCTACCCGACCTTACTCAATGTGGTTCATTGAACATCTGGATTTGTGACTTTTTTTTTTTAAAATGGCTCTTTTAACTAGAACATTCCGGACTATTGGATTATATAGTGTCAATAGCAGTGGAATGTACTCGAGAAAAGCAAAAACCACAATCAAAATTTCATGCTTGACGCTGAGTAATCGACAGACCTGTCGCACTGATCCGAATCTATCGAGTTAAATAAGTAGTGTGTCTATTAGAAATGTGTGTCGTTCGTCATGATACAGACGAAGCTGCTCTCAAGGATGTTCATTAGGCATATTATCGTTTTTTCCACTATTTCTTTCTAATTGCAGTTTCACAGACGTTAGTTTAAAAAGTTTATAAATAGTTTAAAAAAAATGTTTAGCGTAATGGATATTTCGATTATACTCATGCTTTTATTATTGAAATTTCATCTAGTCCATTTATACTATGGTGTAATCTAGCTAACGTTCGAAATGACTTTAGTGTCCTGCCTTGTATTACAAAATACAGATAGATATTATATTTATGACGTATTCAACTGAAATACATACTCAAAACTTCCACACTCATTAAAATATTTAAATTATGATAATTTTCTTTGTTGGTGGAATGGAGCACAACCCGACACAACACATCACAATTACAAAAAAAACTATATGTATATATTTCGACACAAAAAAACAGGGCCACTCGCCTGACGATCAAAAGTTATTGCCGTACGAGGGTATTTCACAAGAAGTAAAAAAAAAGTGACGTACAATGAAAATTGTGTTGCACAAAGGTGCTCCAGGACCGTGGCCGTGAATGTGGTGTTTGAATGGTGGTAGCAGGCCAGATGGTGTTGGTCGGTCGTAAGTTCGTTCTCGTTCAGTGATCATTGGAAAAATCGCAGTGTAGCTGTAGGTCGCTTCCGCCGGTGGCCGGTGCGTTGCGATAACGGGGTTCCGGCAACTTTCCCTCCTCTGCCAGATAAACGAGGTAGATGACATGTTGCCGGTACGGTACTGTCGTCTGTCACCACCCGAGTTGTGGCTGGGTAGAGAGCTAACGCGGTCCGCGGTGTTGGTGTATGTAATATACCTACGATGCCGTGGTACCATGTCAATTTGCATATTATTAGTTCTATAATAAAATACATTGTATTTGTATTTGTTTCTAAAAAACTATCGTTACGTATTTAGCGGACGCAGAAAGAAGTAAGAGCAAAACAATTTCAGAATTTAACACCATGATTCATAATTATTTAAAATAAAGCGATAACATTTAAATGGGTTCTTGGAATAAACATCCACAGTTATTTATTTATTCGACATTCATAAAACATAGTATTTGGATGATAAAATCATTTTTTGAATCATTTATTTATTTATATATTTAATGAAAAATCGCCTTAAAAATTAATAGTTCTTTTGTACATTATTACGCAAGGGTAAGCTCCAGGGACATGAGTGGTTCTTTAGCATACAATTTGCAGCTCTAAATGATATGTATTCCTATAGACCTGGTATAAATATTAAACAAGGGACTAATGACTGAAAAAAGGTTAATCTACCCCACCTTACTCAATTTGGCTCATTGAGCATCAGGATTTGTGACTTTTTTTTTTCTAATGACTCTATTCTACTAGAACATTACTGACCATTGGGTAATATAGTGTAATATAGAGGAAGGTACTCGATAAAAGCCAAGAACTACGAATGAAACTTCATGCTTAGAAACGTGTACTACATATTTTTAAGTGTAATTTCACGACGAATGTTAGTCTGGTAAAACACTATAAAATTGACAATGATAAGTTTTCAAAAAACGTCAAATAATAACACCAATGTATGTGTTTAAAGTAATTGTGAAGGGTCTATTCAGGTTCACGAACTTGTAAAATATTGATTCTGGAAAAAGAACCCTGTAATAACTTATCTATATATATATATATATATATATATATATATATATATATATATATATATATATATATATATATATATATATATATAATTATATATATATAATAGATAATCATATTGTTGAAATGTTATGAACACAATATATTAAGTGTTCTAAATTCCGTGAATTGAAGGTGAAAAAAATAAGAAAAATAACAATAATCATTTTTATGCGCAGGTGCAATCAATAATAGTGAGAAAACAAAATATGATAATATTTCGATTTATATAGAGAATAAATATTAATTTTGATATTTATAAGCAAAAAAAAAAAAAAATATTCTTTAGTATACATAAATTAAATACGTGTAATTATCGAGATATTTTGTTCTTATTATGGTAAATATACTCATTTGTATAAATATTGGCAGCCTTAAAAAAAAAGAAATCAAAATTTTAATTTGTTTTATTATTTATTTATTATAAAATACCGAGTATAATTCTAAAGTTTATCCATAACTGAATCATATAAATGTATAAATATAAACTAAACTGTTAAATCATTTTCAGATAAAATAGCGAAACAATTCGTAAATTATCTCAACAGTAAGGTTGGAGTTCCATCGTCCCGTACGTAAAATATAGAATAAAGTCAAATTAAATTTTCGTATGAACCTTTATGGTCAGTAGGTACATAAACATATGATTGGGGAAACGCGGTCCGCGGTGTTGGTGTATGTAATATACCTACGATGCCGTGGTACCATGTCAATTTGCATATTATTAGTTCTATAATAAAATACATTGTATTTGTATTTGTTTCTAAAAAACTATCGTTACGTATTTAGCGGACGCAGAAAGAAGTAAGAGCAAAACAATTTCAGAATTTAACACCATGATTCATAATTATTTAAAATAAAGCGATAACATTTTAATGGGTTCTTGGAATAAACATCCACAATTATTTATTTATTCGACATTCTTAAAACATTGTATTTGGATGATAAAATCATTTTTTGAATCATTTATTTATTTATATATTTAATGAAAAATCGCCTTAAAAATTAATTGTTCTTTTGTACATTATTACGCAAGGGTAAGCTCCAGGGACATGAGTGGTTCTTTAGCATACAATTTGCAGCTCTAAATGATATGTATTCCTATAGACCTGGTATAAATATTAAACAAGGGACTAATGACTGAAAAAAGGTTAATCTACCCCACCTTACTCAATTTGGCTCATTGAGCATCAGGATTTGTGACTTTTTTTTTCTAATGACTCTATTCTACTAGAACGTTACTGACCATTGGGCAATATAGTGTAATATAGAGGAAGGTACTCGATAAAAGCCAAGAACCACGAATGAAACTTCATGCTTAGAAATGTGTACTACACATTTTTAAGTGTAATTTCACGATGAATGTTAGTCTAGTAAAACACTATAAAATTGTCGATGATTAGTTTTCAAAAAACGTCAAACAATAACATCAATGTATGTGTTTAAAGTAATTGTGAAGGGTCTAATCAGGTTCACGAACTTAGGTTAATCTACCCTATCTTACTCAATGTGGCTCATTGTAAATCTGGATTTGTGACTTTTTTTCAAATGGCTCTTTTTACCATGACATTACTGACCATTGGATTATATAGTATCAATAGTGGAGGAATGCACTCGAGAAAAGCAATAACCACAATCAAAAATGCATGCTTAGAAATGTGTACCACTAATTTTTCAGAGTTATTTCACGATAAATGTTAACCTAGGAATAATATTCAAAATAACCTAAAACATTTTTTGCGCAGGTGAATTGTATGAAAGTGAGAAATCAAAATACGATAATATTTCGATTTATATAAAGAATAAATATTAATTTTGATATTAATAATTTAATTTATATTGATTATTTCTAGAATGTATGCGTAAGTGTAATCCATTATATATACATAATATCCATAATATCCATTAATATCCATTATATTGTGTATATGAATATTACTGCTATTAGATTTCTAAATTTGTTGACTGACTATACCTAGCTCGTGTAGTTATCTTTTTTGTACACTTGAATTTCCTACTTTTTTTCTTTACACAATCATGTTGTGACATTTGATCTCAAAATTTGATTACATGTAAAAAACAATGTACATGTATATCAGAATAATATATCAATAAAAAAACACTTTCATACACGTAATAACAATGAAAATCGCCGAGTTTTAATACAAAAACATTACTCATTCTAGAAATATTGAGTTTAGTTGGCTTTGAAGATTCAAGTAAGTGATCGATTCATATATTGTGATCTAACCATTTAGGTATAAATATATATATATATATATATATAAATATATATATATATATATATATATATATATATATATATATATATATATATATATATATATATATATATATATATATATATGTATATATTTTTTTTTAATTTACGGTATAAATACAGAACCAAATTTTACCAACGCGTATTATTGTAACAGTAAGTATCGACATAAATCTCTTACGCATTCAATTAAATAATTAACAAAAGAACAAAAATACTGTTTAATGTATTCAAAAATGCTAATCGAATATTGCAGTAGATTTAAATTTTTTCAAATATTATTTTTCGCATTCAAAAATATTGAAACATAATTATGATCATAATACATATTGTAAAAAAAAAAAACGTAAAACAGCCAGGAATTGCTAACTTAATTTTTTTTTTTTTTATTTCATATGGTGTCGTTTTTTGTGAAAACATATATAACTTAACTAAAAATACTAAACCAATTAGATAACATATTACACTAAAAAATTACATTAAATATTAAAATATGAAAATAAGTATATGAATGAAACCCTAAAATACAACAATAAATAAATAAATAAAAAACAATAAAGTAATAAGTATATAGATGATTGCGGTAACATATACCTAAATTATGGGTGTGACTGAAAGTAAATAATAATAGCTTACTTAATGATTCTTCTAAATAGAATCTATTTAATAGATTAACGATAAAATAATAGTATCAATGGTTTTACAATTCAAAAAAAAAAAAATAATTTTTTCGATTATCACGCATTAGTTCAAATATTTATGCAATTTGAAAACTATTCATTAAACCGATGAAATTAAAGATAAATATGTACATAAAATAAAAATTTTATTATAATTTAAGATTCTAAAAATGCAAAACTCTCAATAATCATTAAACTTAACTAAATCAATTTCTTATTTTCTGATTTTAGAGACAAACGGGCCATTGCCTGGTAATTATTTCTTTGAATAATAATCTCATCGTGAACATGTAGTATTTATGTTCTCCGTAGTCGCTTGATGAATGATTCTGAGTTTTGAAAAATAAATTATGAACAGGATGACAAGGAGAATCATGACACATACTATTTTCGTTGATATATTTACAAAACATTCCGAATAGATTATAATTTTTTTCGTGAAATATGAATTTTTTCATAATTTTAGGCGATGTACCCTTCGAGGAACATTGAAAATTATAGCTTATTCAGTGTCATGAAAAGACTCATTGTCGTCAAATGTCAATAATATTTAATAAAAGAGCGTCTTCCGTACACTAAGAAAAAAGTTATTTCGAATAGTTTATAATTTTTTTGTACGAAATAGAAATTTTCTCAAAATATTAGGTGGTACATTCTTTGTAGAACGTAAATATTTTTAGTTTTATTTAGTTAGTTTTTTATTTAGTTAAAATTAATAAAAGTTTGTTTAGCATAATGCATCTTTGAATACAGTTAGAACAATATGTTTCAATTCATATTTTAAAAAAGACTTGTTTTCTTTGTCAATCATTAAAACTTTAGATAGTTAAAAAAAATTTTTTTTCGAAAATTAGACGAGTTCCTAATAATAATGGTCCAAATGTTACGTCATAAATATTCATAGATAAGAAATGCCATAGAGACATTTTCTATTGGTATTATAAATATTAATACATTTATTTGATTACATTTTTAGAGATTATAGAAGATTATTTAAAAAAAAAAGAAAATAAAGCATTCACACAACGTAAGCATCTTATACGTTTTTTTAAGTTTGAGTTTAAAATTATTTGACTAAAAATGTATTAAAAAATTTGATAAAATAACTGTCGAATAAAAAGTAACCGAGTAGTATTCATCAATTTAAAATATATGTAGATGTAAATTCGAGTCCAAAAATAGTACTATAACAAAAATACGAAAATAAATTTAAAAATCTGCAAATTATATAATTTTTGATCGAAAAGTTAATAGACTTAATTTAAAATTTGTCGGAAAAGACAAAGGTACAGAGACGCCTGGAGAGGAGGGCCAATGAGGCCATTGCCCCCCCCCCCCAGATTTTTCATGTCAGTTACAAAATTGGAGGTTTTTTTACATGAAGTCGGTCTCACACGACTAGGGCACTCAGTGACTTTCCGACAATCATTGTACCACTAATTACGAGTAGGATACAATTATGTACTTACTCGTAAAATTAATAGTTGTACTTTACTAGTCATAATTTTTTTTTGCCCTTCTCTGAGTGACATATCTGTGGGCATCCCTGGAAAGGTACATTTTCGGCATGAACATATTTCACTCCTTATGGCTACCACGAGCTATATTTCGTATGCATTTTTTCACTTATTTCACCAATATGTTTAAATATAAAAAAGTAATATTCATTGAACATTTATTATAGTTTAAACAGTCAAACATATTGTAAACTCACAAGAATCAAAAAACTCAATAAAAAACTCTTTACTATCTTATTTTAGGGATAGAGAGTCAGTTAAAATGTAAGTATTTACTGCTTGGAATAACAGTCTCACAGTGAAATTTACCATTTAAGTTTTCTGCAGTCAACGATTTGGTTAGTGAAAAGTCTATAGAATTTTTTTCGAAAATTTAATCAACTGTTTATCATACGTTTTTCATTTTCGAAAATTTTTCGAGTTGATAATAAAATTATAACTTGAGTTCCACTCCGAATCATATTCCGAAAGTATACTTGACTTTTCCCAAATTTTTATTTTTTGTAGACTCCAAATTTTTCATACATTATCTAACACCACATGCCAACCACCATTATCTTATTAGATTTTTCCTCTTGAAATCTCATTGTCATACACAAAGCTTTGAAAATGCTTGGTTTCGTTAACAGAAATACACAACATTTCATAAATATAATGTCTTAAAACCCTATATTGTTCCTTAGTTAGGTCACTAGAATTTAGTTCTATAGTTTGTTCACAAAATATCTCCACATATAATAAAGATTTGGAAAACTTACAACATACATTTTTAAAAAGACTCGCTTTTGTTAAAAATTCATCTTTAATTCACGAATCTTACAAATCTATTCGCTTATACTAACTTCAGCTTAGACGACAAGTTGCAGACATTATTTTTATCTTGGATTTGCTAAACGGCAACATTGCTTGTCCTGAACTACTAGCCTTAATCAATATCAGAGTTTCCTCATATCACTCAAGAAATAAAGAATTATTCGTCATTACTTTTTATAAGAATAATTGTGGTAAAAACTCATTTTTCCCTCGAGCTCTTGAATTAGCTAACAGGTCTCCTAGCTAACAGATGCAAATTCATCTTGATTTCTTTATGTCAAATCGTCTTGATTTTAGAGGTAATGTTTTTTATGTATTAAATAATCTAATATAGTCATTATCTTTTTCCCTCATATCATATGTCATAATCATGTTTTTCTTATAGTATATTTTTTTTAACCACCTGTAATAATGTCAATTGTATGTCTCTCTTAAACTACGTAAAGGACTTCGGTCAGTTAAATTAAGCAACTTAATGTATATTCATTGTTGCTTTAAAATAAAAAATAAATAAATACAAATCTCGGTTGGTAAAAGTCTGTTCGATTCGATAAAAGAGCTTTTAAAAGACATATTATGTTCTAAAATTAAGAGATTTATATTGAGAAATCAATTGTGTCTAATGATTTCACATAATAGATATATCCGGATAAAAATTTTCTGAACACATAAATTTAATAATGGATGAACTGTGAATAGAGTAAGAGTAATAACATCATAGTTTTAATTATATTTCTAGTGGTTTATTTCGAGTATATGAAAAGACTCAAATCGGCATATAGAGCGAATGGTATGTAATTTATGTTTATACAGCATCAGATTGGAGGACAATGATTATTCAATATACAGTATTTTTTTAAAGTGCAACAAATGTACTTATATTCGAAGCAAGATCCCTAAGTCATTGTCACTTATTTGAATATAAGTTATAGGTAAATACATTCCTATCAACAAAAAAAAAAAACGCAGTAAAAAATAAGACGATTTCAATATTTGAATCATCATTAAATAGGTCATGTATCCAAAAACAATGGTGTATGTTATACACTCGAAATTTTAAACAATACTTTTTTAATAAACTTAATAAAAAAAAAATTTTTTTAATGTATTGCTTTTGGGCCAAATACAGAACTTTCAAATTAATCATTATTTTAATTATAGTTGGTAAACAAATGAAATGAAATTATTTATACCATAAATTTATTTTTGAGTAATCAAAATCCATTTCAATATAAGATGTAGATACGTTTTGAAAGTAATAAATTCAAATTTATTTTATGCTTAAAAATATATTTCTCCGTGTTAAAAAAATAATGATCCAAACTGAAAATGATTACTTTTCGTTGGCGCTATACAGGCATTTGAAGTTGACGTGTGACGTCATAGAATCTCTTCTCCTGGCGTTTATGCATGTAAATATTCCGTCTTCAACTTTATTTACCCATTCTTATGAATGTAATATTCAATATACCCGGTTTGGTCTCACAGATATTTTTAACGTTCATAATTTTCTGTTTAACTTAATGTTATAATAAGATATTATATTATAATACTATATAATTAACTATAACAATAATAATAATTTTAGTGTCATAGTCACAAAATATGATTTGTTTTCGAGTAATGTTAATCATTTCTTCATCCACCATTAATTTCGAAAACGATGGGTTTTCTATCACACATTTATATATATCACGTAATTTATTTAAAATGTCTATTTCCGAACAGCAAATATACTCGCGGTCCGTTGGTAATATTGTACATTTTTGACAATCTCACCAATATTTTTTTGATGCAATGATCTACCAAATCATTGGCTAAATTCATTATGGTAAGTATTATAACAATCATTGTAATCGCAGAAATCCAATTTCGTTGGTTCAAATTGATATGATGAGGTCATATTGATAAGTTAACCACAGTCGTAATTTATTTTCAAATTCACTCAAAGAAACACAGAACAATACTAGAATGATAAATACTAATCCAGTCCTAGAAGAAAACGACAAAAACCCGTTTTGTCAGTAAGAACTAAAAATAAAAGTAAATATTATGTAGCACGCAATTATTTATGTACACAAAAATATCAAACCCAAAATAATAATATATAATAACTAAAAAATAAAACTAAACTAAACTAAACTAAACTAAAAAAAAAAAGTATGAAAATGTACAGATCCTGAGCTCTGTTTCTCAAGGAAATAAACAGGTATCATAAAGATCTTCTACATGAATATATTTGAGTTAGTTGTTTCCTTTAAGAACATTAGATGTCAACAGACTAAATATTATTATACACACTTACTATAGTTATAATAATTAAAAAGCCGATAAGATAATGGTGGTGGAAGTTCGTCCTTCGTCGCTTCGCTCCTCGGACAAGATAATGGTGAGGAGTGTATAGCACTTTCTATCATGGGATCACCTGGTTTACGATAGTTTAGTTGTATGGTACTTTACATTTGAATGCAATGATAAATCATTGTAAGTTAAGTACAGGATACAGTAGTTGGGTGGGATACACGAGATGCATTGCTAGATTAGGCATTATTGGATAGATTTTGGAATTATTTTATATTATAAAAAAAAAAACGATTCTGAACGAAGATGAAGATGTCAGCCTTAAATTGTAATATGTATTTTATTTTAATATCCTAGATTGGGTTAAATTTACATTTGTCTATTCATGTGACTTCTGCTCGTGAGCATTGGACAAACCAGGATGTGCATAGATAGGGCGTAGGTAAATACCATATTATTTGCCTAAATGCACTATCGTGACGGTACCACCCGACCCCGCCGTCCATATATGCTGAATGCTCCGTGGCTACGTCTATTTAAATATTAATAATTAATAATAATATATAAAATCCGCATGTTTATGGAACTGATACACACATTAAAATAACTGGAAATTGGAAGTTAGTAACGTTCTATTCAACCATGTAAAGGTACGTTATACACCTTGTGTTTACAATCTACCAATATTTTGTATAGAACAGCTGTCAGCTACTGATTATATTATAATAAACTTAATCTATTTAATTATCTTTATCAGCTGTGATATTACATAATATTTTCATTTCTTATCTTTGAATACAACAATTTTTATACATTTTCAACTACAAAATAATTTGCAAATATTCGTGATTTTGACAAATTTTGTCGATTTTTGAACTTCAACTGCTTATAAAAAAAAATTGTGCCTATGTATTTGAATAATTTTTGAATCACTCTTAGATCAACTTATTCAAAACCTTCTATTAAATTTTCAAGCGATTTGGTAGGGCCAAAAAATTGTTATCGACTTTTATAAAAAAAAATCTAAGAAAAATCGAATTATTCAAATGCCTATAAATAGCTAAAAAATAAACGAAATATTTTGAAAATACAACTATGTAAAGAAAATGCCTATTTAAACATTTTGTAAAAGTTTTAAGTTTCTACAACCTATACTTTTTGAATAAGAACAAATATCAAAAATCAATGATGCCTAAATTGTTATTTTACGCGATTATGTGAAAAAATTGTAATTTCAAACACTCATAAAAATTTTTGATTTTATTCCAGTGCAAATTTTTTTACAGATAATTGAAGGAAAACATATGTCAAACTTTGTACCGAATTTACAATTCTTAGTTTTGAATACTTAAAATTGTATGAATTTTCAACTGCAAAATAACTTCAAATTTTCGCAATTTTTACATATTTCGTATAAATTGGAACTTTGAGCACTTATAAAAAAAAATTGTGACTTACGATTTTGGATTTTTTTTTATCAGTTATGGAACAACTTATAAGAAACCTTGTATTAAATTTTCAAGATTTTCTGGCAAAAAAAAAAAATTTTATCGTTATTTTAAAAAAAAATACTTAAAAAAATTGAAAATTTCAATTGTCTATAATTAGCTCAATAAAAGTCAAAATACTTTGAAAATTTAACGGTGTATAGAGAACGCTAATCTAAACATTTGGTGAAAATTTCAAGTATTTACATCGATTAGTTTTTGAGTTATAGCAAAATAAAAAATTTGATTTTGTCGAAAACTGGTTTTGCGTAAAATATACCGTTTTTCCCTCATTTTTTAAGGGTTTTTCCCGGCGCGTTAAAAAAATATTGAAAATTTTTAACTTTTGACCCCCCAAAGTACCAACTAGATTCACTTTACTTTCAGAAAAGTTGCTATATAAGGCAATCGAAGCATTTTTACTGCCCCAAATCGTGTCGACAGACACAAAAATAAATAAAAAAAAAAAAAAAAAAAAAAAAAAAAAAAACACATCATTGTAAAATCAATACATTCTTCACTCCGTTCAGAATCTAAAAATAAAAATAAACTAAACATTATGCGAAATAATAATATGTACGACAGGCGACGTAGGTACATACGTGGAGCCATACTGCAGCCGCAGCGGATTAGATTCTATGACGTCACGCGCTAACTTGAAATGACTATAACTCGCTAACGAAAATTCGTAGACAAGTTTAGTTTGGACTTTTGTTTTTGTTTAATTAAGAATTTTTTTAAGAATGAGTTGTTTTTTTTTCCTTTCGTGGTCCTTTAGTAAAAAATTTTAAAAATTTTCTTGCTTTTGGGCCAAATACAGAACTTCCAAATTATTCATTACTTTAATTATAGTAGGTAAAAATATGAAATGAAATTATTTCTACCTTAAATTTATTTTTGCGTAATTAAAATCCAATTCAATATTAGATGTAGATTCGTTTTGTAAGTTAGATTTGACTAAATGAATTATTGAATATTAAATATTTCAATCGTTTTAATAGTCTTGAACAATAATTACACTAATTTTATGTCTAAAATATTTTTTAATACATTAAGCATATCCTTTAATTTCATTGAATTGTCAAGTGTTATATTTTTAAAATCGCATGTTAAATTGATTCTAATGAAAATGTATTTTTTTTTATCGATTTCAGGAGATAAGCTTTCAAAAGGAATAAATCCGGAAGAATATTGCAAAAAAAGTGGGTGTTAAGTAAAAGAAGAAACAGTAGTTTTTTGAATCATCCGAAAAACATTAATGATTTTATTTTTTGTTATTCAAACGAGCAGATTACATGATTTATGTTATTAATTTAATTTATAAGTAATACTCAACTCGTATGAGTATTAATACTATGTATACCACTGAGGCTTAAACAATTAATTATATTTTTATAATATTTATATGTTTGAGGATTCATTTTCATGAGTAAATAAAAATATAAAAAATACAACTTAAAACAACTTTCGATTTTTTGTGGAAAACCACGTCTGAAGGGTAACACATTGTACCGAGTACATTTTTGATTTCGGAAACTTAACTCACATTTGGTTCTTATCATGTTTTTCGTAGTACAAATTATAATAATGTCCAGATCTTGACATTTTAACAACAGTAAAAATTAAAAAGACGACAGATAATACGTCATGCACTCGGCATTTTCGTAAAGAGCTTTATAATATATCTGATTGGTTATGCGGTTGTGAAATATCGAATAAATTTTTTTGTTGGTCTTGTTAATTATTTTCTACGAAAAAAACCGTTTGGAATAATCATGGGTATGATGATTTAAATCATTTAAATACAGCTGTTAAAAAACATACTGAATCAGAAATTCATATAGCTGGTTATTTTAAACTTAAGACATTTTTATCATCATCAACTGCTAGAATTGACACATCATTATATAAACAAAGAAAAATAGATATTCAATTACATAATGAAAAAGCAGCAAAAAATAGGGAAATATTAAAAAAATTAATAAATGCAGTTTGTTTTTTGGCTAAACAGGAATTACCTTTTAGGGGACATAATAAAAACAAATATTCAGTAAATAGAGAAAACTAATTGGAGTTATTGATTTCCACCCAAGAATTTGATTCATTATTACAAAAGCATTTAGATACATCTATTATTTTTCGAGGCACTTCTGTTTCCATACAAAATGATTTAATAAATTCTGTTGCTGATGTTATTAAACATGAGATTTTTAATGAAATGCAAAATACGTGGCAAATTATGGTTGACGAAACAACTGATATTAGTAATAAATCACAACTATCGACAGTAATGAGATATTTTTCAAAAAACGAAAACAAAATTGTTGAACGTTTTCTTGGATTTGATGACATGAGTTCTGACAAAATAGCAGCCTCTTTATTTAATCACGTTAATCAAGTAGTTGAAAAATTTTAAATTGAAAACAAATTAGTGGCACAAACGTATGATGCGGCAGCAGTAATGTCTGGCCATTTAAACGGGTTGCAAAGTTAAGTTTTAGAGAAATATCCTCAAGCTATATTTACTCATTGTTATGCACATATTATTAATTTAATACCTCAACAATCTTTAGAATGCAACAAAGAACTTAAAATATATTTTCGAGGTCTTAACTCTTTACTTGTATTTTTTTCTCATTCTCTTAAAAGACTAAAAGCGCTTTCAAAAAATACTTGATTTTGAAAACCAATTATACCAAAATAGGGAAAATTTTGATACATCATGGGCATCATTTACTGAAAATGCTAATGAACTTTTTGTAAGCAATCGCAGGGTTACACATACAGAAACCGACAGAAAAGATTATTATAGACGTCTTCATTTTGAAATTATCGACAATATACAATCACAAATTAATATCCGTTTTAAATCGTTTGAAAAATTACAACATTTTAATTTACTTAATCCTACAAAAATTAAATGTTTTGCGAAAAAAAAAATTTTCCATCTGATTTACTTAAAAATTTACAAGATATTTATGGCGATTTTTTCAACTATGGCAAACTACAAAATGAACTTCATGTATGGTGCACCTTAAACGAATCATCCGATAAAAGTCCTATTGAAATTATGAATTATCTTTAAATGAAATCTTCTAAATGAAATCTTCTACACTTATAAAATCCAAATACCACTGACTGACTGATCGCTGTATCTCAAAAACTACAAAAAGTAAGTTTCCGACACAGTTTCCGACGGCGCACAGTGGTCCGAAAAAATAAAAAACCGGCATTTTTTGAGTAATCATGTCATTTAGTGTCATTTGAAAGATTTTGGTGAGAAATTTAAATTTTTGATAAATTTGAGGTCTGTAGTGGCCTGTAAAGTACCGAAAATTTAAAGTGCTTCTAAGGTGGTCATGTTGGTACTCAAATCATATCTAAATTTTGCGAGCAAGACATTTATGCAATTTTCAAGTTCATATTTTCAGCCAATTTTGTAAAATGTCACTTTATATACGTCAAATAGCAAACAAAACCAATTTTTGTACTTAAAAGTCATTTTTTTTATTTGCGCAGTCGTGCGCAGTTAATTCATGATCCTAATTCTCTAAAATATGACATTTACTACCAGATGAAAGAAAAAAAAGTTGCTCTTTTTTTGCCTTTTCTAATATATAAGTATTTATTTTTGAAAAAATGTTTGATTTTACATGAAATTATTAATACTCAATAACAAAGTTAAACTTTTTCGTTTTGTGTAGTTGAGTGTTTAAAATAATAGTTAAAAATATATTTTAATAACTGGTTATCTATATCTTTCTAGCAGTTGTTTACTTTTGAAATTTAAGATAAGAAAATTGGGTTACTAATATTAAATGCTACGTTTAATCAAATATACTAAAATTGTCAGTCGGTGTAACAAGTTCGTTCTAACGATACCGTTATTATAATCCACGTGTATTGTATATTGCGATCGTTAAACTTTTAAATTATATTGTACGATTGAATTGTGGCCGTAGCTTTATTTATTTATTATATAATCAATGGACAATATACGAGTAATAAAGGTGAAAGTGATTAATATACATAACGTGTGCTTTAATTTAAAATCTAAAAATGAAAAACTTGTTACAATTATTCATCATCTAAAAACAAAATTTTCTATTAGAAATGACACTTCTGAGGAGCAAGACTTAAAAAGGTTAAAGTAAAGGTAAAGGTAAAGTGTTTGGTTTTTCAGAGTCTTGTGTACTTATTACATAATTTATTAAATTATGCAACTGAAAAATTTGGATTAACAGTAAAGTTTAACTTTGTTATTGAGTATTAATAATTTCATGTAAAATCAAACATTTTTTCAAAAATAAATACTTATATATTAGAAGAGGCAAAAAAAGAGCAACTTTTTTTTCTTTCATCTGGTAGTAAATGTCATATTTTAGAGAATTAGGATCATGAATTAACTGCGCACGACTGCGCAAATAAAAAAAATGACTTTTAAGTACAAAAATTGGTTTTGTTTGCTATTTGACGTATATAAAGTGACATTTTACAAAATTGGCTGAAAATATGAACTTGAAAATTGCATAAATGTCTTGCTCGCAAAATTTAGATATGATTTGAGTACCAACATGACCACCTTAGAAGCAATTTAAATTTTCGGTACTTTACAGGCCACTACAGACCTCAAATTTATCAAAAATTTAAATTTCTCACCAAAATCTTTCAAATGACACTAAATGACATGTTCACTCAAAAAATGCCGGTTTTTTAATTTTTCGGACCACTGTGCGGCGTCCGGATCGCTAGACGCTCCGCAACTGCACAAGACGAACCGTTTTTCTCTCAACAGATTCCGCACAGCGTACAGGAACGTAATCAGACGTTTCAAGTGCACGACGTTGAACGTCAGTTGTGCCTGCTCGTCGAACAGTCGTGTGTTATTCTTGTTGTGGAGCAGTGTGAGCAATATCTTCTCTCAGTCGAGGGAATACTGAGGAGGGACTTTCAGGGTGATATTAGAGATTTTGGCGATCACCTCGTTGAGATTGCTGTGGAATTTCGAAAAACACGCTTTGTTGTCGTACTTATACAAGAGGCACTTTGTCATGTCGATCTCTATGCTCTTCAGCAGTTCCATCGGCTCCGATATTTTGTCGCACAGCACGCTGTCTACTGGATTATTGACATCATGTACAGTTTCAAGTCCCATCCGTAGACCCAAATGATTTCTGCTACGTAAACGACTTCGGTTTTTTCCCAAAATGCGTTTAAAACGGTCAATTTTAGCGGCAATAAGTCTTTTCGATAAGGACTCCAGAAAACTTCCGAACTCGGCGTTGCTTTTGATCTCATGTACCCATTTCGTTTTGCTTTCTCAAAAGGCGACTATTTTGTTTATTTTTTCGTGTTCTCTCGTGTCCTTCATGAGCTGACATACGTCCGCTAAGAACTCCCGATTTTCAAGCAGTTTTCGTCGTATAATAATGGATTGTTCATACAACGCATTGTCTCTGAAGTTTTTATGTAATTTTCTACTTTTTTCAATAATTTAAAACACTCACCGTCTTTGTTTGAAACAATGTTGTCCGTTATTATTTTTTGTACCACTTTGATTTCGTGTTGGATAATTACTTCGTACACTACTTGTATTAATGTGTTGTCATATAGAAATATTTCATCCAAGTCAAGCGAGTCTTTGATACTGTTGTCGAATACTTCCAGTATGTCTGACAGTTTTTCTTTATCTTTAATCTTTCTTTTTTCCTTGGTGATTTTTATGGAACCCCATGGTACTTGAGTTTTGAGAAGTGTGATAAGTAGAGTCCGGATTGGTATGCATTTACATATTTGTAATGAGTGTATGCAGTTCGTTGACAGTAAGAAATGTGGACGATTTGTGTAACAGATAATGCGTAGGAAAAAGTTTATTTTGCATATAAATACATATTTCAGGGATGACGGCATATTTTTAAATGTTTGCATATTCAAGCATAAGTGGTACCTATTAAAGTATTAAAGTTTATAAAACCGTGTTTTTTTTTTAAATTTCTTTATTTTGTATTTTTATTCAAAAATATTTACCAAAGAAATGGTATAAGAGGATTTAATATGATTTTATTTATTATTTTTTACTATTCCTAATAAAAATATTTGTTTTATTTGTTGAATATATTTTTAAATATTTACTATTCCTCAACTAATATTGTAAGTTGATGTCTGCAATCAAAAAATTAAGTTACCTACCTAATTTAGTTGAATTATTATTTATGAACGAAATTTAAAAAATTACAAAAAGATAATTAAGTGCGTAAAAAATTATGCAAATAAATGCATATATTTTGGGCAAGAGTATATTTTTGCATATAATTTAAAAAAATAAGAGCTATTTAATAAATAAATTAAAAGTTTTTTGATTGCATAAATGCATACTATTTTAGGTTTTTTGAGTGCATACGAATCCGGGCTCTAGTGATAAGCGTTCTCAACTCTGCGTTGGAAGAATTTATCACACTCTTGGTTTGCACACTATGAAAATTAGGGATGGCTAATGATTTTAATTTATCTCCTATGGTTTTAATTCCACCTTATTTCACCATGTAAAAAATAAACTAAATATTTTTTTTTTTTACACATTTTTATTTCACACAACACATTCACATACTTAAAAATATACACACAATTATACTTCATACATGACATCCACAAAACACATAACATTTTATTTTACACATTTTTTTTATTAAATTTTATTCATGAAATTAGAAAACATCTAATATACTGCACAACTATCTCATTAAAATGAGATAGATCATGTCTAACCGAATATTAGTGAAATAATTTTAGAATCTACGATCTTGTAACACTGATTTGTTTCAATTTTGTATACAGTATTTTTTTTTTATATAATGTGACTCGTTCATTTTATACTTTTAGTTTGATCAGTTGTGTTTTCATGTTTATCCTGGTAGCAAGTAATAACATTTTTTTACAAAATCAAAATATTATATTTTATGTATCAAATGTATCAAATCATAATGTATGAAACAAATATGAACGATTATTTTCAAGGAGTTGAGTTCATCAAAAACTATTCGACTTCAAAATTTCTAGACTTAGAAGGTATGTCTTTAATAAGCGAGATTCAACAATTTCAATATGTTACATTATATGATTTAATATTACAAGACTTATACCAATAGTAAAATAATTAAAATGTTAAAACGGGTATCCGATGTAAATTTATAAATTATAATTTTTTTTTAAAATGATTTAAAAGGTATATGATATTATTAAAATTATTTTATTATTTACTATATAATAAAACACTGTCAATTTATAACATACATCTAATATTATATTATATTAGTCAACTTATTTTATTCAATAGGTATCATAAATATGAATTATCATACATTAAATGTTTATAAAGTAGTAAAATACAACTAAAAGCTGGTTTTATCATTTTGTATTACCTACTCAGGTTTTTTTTTTTTTTTTTAATCAGAAAAGAATTAAAAATATTATATTTAAAAAATATATATATATAATCAGATATAATAATCAAATATATTTAGAAAAATGTATATGTTATATTCAAATATAAACATATATTTTTTTTATTGATTTTCAAATATATGATTTTTTAATTTTTTCACAAATTTTATCATAATTGATAGTTATATCATTAGATAGTCATTTTGTAGTACTCGGTTGTTTTTCTTTTTAATCAAAAAATAAAATGATATATATTTTATTTTTCATATAATCAGATATATATAAAAAATGTATATTCAATATTCAAATATAAAATTATATTTTTTTTTATTGTTTTTCAAATATATGATTTTTTAATTTTTTCACAAATTTGTTTTAATTGTCATTTTATGTTGCGGATCAGCCATGAACCGATCCATAATGTTCTCCACAACTGAATTTAACTTGTGATTGATATCCTTATCCTTATTTTTCTGTTTAGAGGTTGTGATTTTTACTAAACATTCAGCATGTTTCCACTTAAAATTGAAAAATTGTTAATATTAAATTATTTAAGATCTCACATTTAATATTACCTTTCCTGTGGTGAAACGTTGGCTATTTCTTCTGTTTTATAATGCTGAATGACCCAATAGTCATCCCCATCATATAGTAGGACATTTAAACGTGCACGTTTTCTCTCCTTGTTTAATAGAAATAGTGTCATTTGCTTGGGAGTTTGATTTACTACACTTCCCCGAAATTATAAGTTAATTCAGTTTTGCTTTATAGGATGCAATCTGATTAATAAAACAAAATGTAAATTAAAGGTTAAACAATTAATTTATGTTATAAAATTTAGAAAAATTACTTTTTCAGTTTTCATTTTTTTTTGTTTAAATCCTGTATTGTTCGTTTTCCTCTAAATATTGATTTTTGTAGATTTTTGTTTTTTTGTGGATTATCTAAGACCTTTCCTGTATTTTCATTCGATTTTTCACTTGAATCGGACTATATTAAATAAATATAATAGCATATTAGAGTACAAAGAAACCATTTTTAATGTAGTTTGATGAAAGTAAGAAATGATAACTAATTGTTCAAATGAGAATTTGTGTTTTTTAGTTTATGTAAATGTACATTTTACGTTAATTTAGGTCTAGGTGAATTTTAAATATTTAAATCAGTTGTATATTAGTAATATTTACCAAAGATATTGTATGTAATATTTTAACTACTATTATATTACTATATTACAGTTATTTTAGTTAATTCATTTTACCTAGTTTTACTTCTAATATTTTTTATATAGTTTAAGTATATGAATTTCTGACTTAAAAATAGTAATTTTGAAATAAAAAATGTAGAAAACAATTATTAAAATAAACTTTTCTGTAATGCAAATACATTATTTTTAAAACACATGAGACATTTTTTTTTCTAAATTCGATAACAGAATGGATAAAAGCAAATTTAGTAAAAAAAATTTTAAAAATTTAGAAAAAAAAGTGGTTTAAATTTTAAATCCATTAATTTTCCGACACCGATCAATCAAATAAAAAAATTCGAAAGGATTAATAATGTGTCAATTAATGTATATAGCTCAAATTATAAAAATATAATTTTTCTTTTGCATATAAGTAATGTGGTATGTAAAAATCATTTTGACCTGTTTTTTTTAAAATAGAGATTGGAAATCCCATTATTGTTACATAAAAGATTTTTCAAGATTTGTTAGAAGCCAAAAAACTAAAAATTGTTCACAATTAATTATTTGCAAGAGGTGCTTTACAACTTTTGAGAGAAAACCATGTAAAAAACTTTGGGGTACTGAAGGGTTAAAGAAACATACACGACTTAGTAGAAAAAATAAAATAGGAAGACCAATCGTTATTTATGCCGACTTCGAATGTATTTTAAAGCGTGAAAAAGCTGAAAAACTGAAAATTTCTAAAACGTATTCCACACACTTACATACAATTATGAGTTACGGGTATTATGTTAAAATAGATTACAACATAATACCAAAAATATGATAAAAATGTTTACAATTCCAAGTAAAGTCGTAATTTATAGACGGGAAAATGCTGCAAAAAATGAATGAGGAAAATGATCGATATCGGGAATAAAATCTATAATATTTATCAAATAAGTACACCAATGATAAAATTAACTTAAAAAGAAGAAAACGAATTTAAAACAAATGAGGCGTGTGCGAGTTGTTCAAAATCTTTTAAAGACTTTAATCTATTTAAAGTAAGAGATCATTGTCATTTTACAGGTCGTTATAGACAATGTCTTTGTCTTTCATGTAATTTTGAAATGAGTAATGTATCATTTGTTCCAATTTTCTTTTATAATTTATCATATGATAGTCATTTCATAATTCGGGAACTTGGTTGTAATGATAAAGGTATTCATGTAATACCGAATTCTTCAGAAAAATATATATCATTTAGCAAAGAAATCGTACCGAGATTTTCTATAAAATTTGTTGATACATTTAGGTTTATGACAAGCTCGTTAAGTTCACTTGCAGATAATTTTTTTGAAGGTAGAACTCGGTTTAGAGAAACACTTAAAATATTTCCTGTAGTTAAATTAGATTTAATTATAAGAAAAGGGGCGTTCCCATATGAGTATGAAGATAATTGGGACAAATTAAATAAAACTTGTTTACCTTCAATGTCTAAATTTTATAATTCTTTAAAAGATGAAGAAATTAGTGATTGTGATTATTTGCATGCAAAAAATGTATCGAGACTTTTTAATATTAAAACTTTAGTAAAGTATAGTAATCTCTATCTAAAAACTGATATTTCTATTCTTTCAGACGTATTTGAAAATTTTAGAGATTTTTGTATTTCAACTCTTAAATTAGATCCAGCTCATTACATGACTGCTCCAGGATTTGCTATTGATTGTATGCTTAAATATACTAAAGTTAAATTAGAACTTTTAAAAGATTATGATTTTTACCTTTTTTTGAACAATCAATAAGAGGTGGTATTTGTCAATCATCTAAAATATATTCTAGAGCAAACATTCCTAATATACAAGGGTTAGTTACAATTCTAATGAACCATATAAATGGATTATGTATTTCGATTGTGCCAATTTATACGGGAAATCTATGCTAATAGAATAACCATGCAAAGATTTTCAATGGTTTTACGATCTTAATTTAGATGTAACAACAATTCCTGACGATTCTAAAGTTGGATATATATTAGAAGTAGATATCGAATACCCTAAATATTTACATAAATTATATAACGATTTCCCATTTTTACCATATAATGAATGCCCACCAAATTCAAAAGTAAAAAAATTACTTACCACATTACTACCAAAAAAATAAATAAATATATAGATCATTATAAAAATTTAAAACAAGCGATTTTTAACGGGATTAAAGTAACCAAAATTCATTGGATTATAAGCTTTTCTCAGAGTTGTTGGATGGCACCGCATATTGAACTATGTACTAATATGAGAGTAAATTCTAAAAACAAGTTTGAGAAAATTTTTTGGAAATGATTGATTAACAGTGTGTTCGACGAAACAATGGAAAACGTACGTTCTAGAACATCTATAATATTATGTCTTGTTACATCGGATAAAAAAGCAAATAAATTATTAACGAAAACAAATTTTAAAGATAGAACTATATACTAAAAAAATCTTATGACCTGTGGATCAGTATAAAGATACTAATAAATTTGATAAACCAATGAATGAGGGATCTGCAATTTTAGACGTATCGAAAACATTTATGTTTTCATTTCAGTATGATATAATGAAACAAAAATATGGTAATTAGATAAATATTTTGTATTCAGATACAGATTCTTTAATATATGAAATTTAAACTAAAAATTTTTTCGCGGATTTAAAAAATGATTTACTATCATATTTCGATACGTCAAATTATCCTAAGGATCACTATTGTTTCAGTAATAACCATACAAATCAACCCGGCTATTTCAAAGATGAATTGAAAAGTGTTGTAGTAAAAGAATTTGTTTCGTTAAGACTGAAGTTACATGCTTATAAGATTGTAGACGATAAGGAAATAAAAAAAGCGAAAGATGTAAAAAAACATGTAATCGAGAAGTATATTAGATTTGATAATTATATACATATATTAAATTCTTACATAAATCATCAAGCTGTGTCTAAAGAACAAGCTTACCGAAACTTGAATTTTATTCAATCAAATAAACATGTTGTTCGCTCTAAAACGTTAAATAAGCTTGTTTTAAATGCTTCTGATGATTAAAGATTTATTAGAGCTGATGGTATTAGCACTTTAGCTTAAGGCCATTATAAACTAAAAAAAAAAAAAATAAACTAACATAATATAAAAAGAGTAAAATATACATATACATTTTTTTTAATATATATATATATATATATATATATATATATATATAACAACCAAATTTTACATCATAAAATTAAAGTTATTGAAAATTTAAATTTAAATATAAAAGAAGTTTATTTAAAAAAATAATATAACAAGGTGATATGGAATTTCCTATGGTCTAGAAGCCTCTTATAATAAGAATAAGAATAAGAATAAGATGAAGAATAAGAGTCTTATTCATCCTACTATTTATAATAATTTATAAAATTACTTTTGAATATCGTTTGATGAAATCCATGAATTATGGCTGGAATCAAATCCTAACCATTTCACTAAAATTTCATTTTTATCTTTTTTTATAATACGTTCAACAAGATAGGTGTTTGGAAAATCAGTTTTTAAAAGTTCTTGATTATAAAATCGACCTAAAACTATATTATTCTGACTATCTTTTATTCTTTTATGTTGTATGTTACTGGATCTGATTGAAAAACTTTTGAAATCGTAAATAGTTCTGTTGACCATTGTGGTTTATAAGTTATAACCTTAACTAAATGTATACGTATTTGTTTTTTGAAATTCTTACTATGTCATTAACTTTAAATTTAGGTTTTATATTTTGTTTTATTTGTTTGAATAACTTTACCTTTATAGTTTTTGTTCGAGCTTCATGTGGTTTAAATTTAATTGCTGTATGTTTAGTATTATTGTAATTATGTATAAGTTTAGATATTAAATTGTACCAATTATATGAACCAGTTGCTGTAAAATTGTTGTACATTTTATTTTTAATTGTACGTATACACGTTCGACCATTGCTGCTTTTATGCCACTGTATGTGGAATAATGTTTAATATTATATTTCTTCATAAGTTTTTGAAATTGTTTGTTATAAAACTCTGTACCGATATCTGTTTGTAAAAATTTCGGACGATTTATTTTTAATATATTTAACATGCCTAGTGTAACTTGTTTTGCAGATTTATTTTTTAAGGCATGTACCCATACATACTTAGTCTATAACTATTAAAATAAATTTAAAACCTTTATTATTTTTTGAATACGATTGAATATCGATGAGGTCTGCCTGCCAGAGATCATCCTTGAATAGAGAAATTATTTTTCGTCTAGGAAAAGTTTTTCTAGCTGGTTTATGTAGCTCCTCTGCTATTTTTTCTAATGTTGTCATTTTCAATGAATATAATATGAATGTTTTAAAAATTGTAGTAGTAAAATGAAAAGGAGAGTTTTAGGTCTCCTCTCCCCTTAAATTCTACATGAAATGTCCAATTAACCACAGGGGTGGACTGGTTCCTCCAGAGCGGCCCGGGAATTTTTTTTCAAGCGGCCCATTACCCATTAACCATTGTCTAAGGTCTTTTTTTTGTGGCATCGACGGCGTTGCCGAAACTGCTTAAGCATTATATTGACATATTGTCTAAGGTCTAATCTAAAACACTATTACAGCACTTACGTGTTAGGTTTGAAATACCAGACATTTTCTCAGTTGAATATTTAAATTATAATTAATACTAACAGAAGATAAATAAAACATTTTAGAAATACATGGTAATGATAATTTATTGGCTCAAGGAATTAATAATTTATGGAGTGTTTTACTTTTTTTGGATAAACGGTCTATAACAGTTTGGTATGGTATATCACTTAAAATAATTTTTTCTGTAGCCATTAAAACAAAAGCTTCTAGGTTGTCCTGTGTCATACTGTTCCTATAAATGGTTTTCACCTGAAAAATAAAATTGCATTCATTTTTATAGTATAAAAAACAATTCAAAATGCAATAAACTGATATTATAAACTCTTATTATAATCCAAAAATTGTAATAAGTTACTTGTACAACCAAATTGTCCGGCCCCATAATTCGATTATTCGACCGGCCCATCGGGAAATTTCCCGATCTTCCGATCTGCCAGTCCGCCCCTGATTAACCATGGTCATGTGGTACTTAAACGCAAAATGAAAAAAACATTTACGAAAAATACATAATTTAGATATATTTGAACCTGGGTTATACGGAAAAGATTTTGACAACCATATTTTTTGGTACTGGAGTAATAATTATGGTGATTATGAAAATAAATAAATAAACAATATACAATTTAAATTATCTGAATTCTTATCGACCAGATTTTTTTTTTTTTTTTTTACACTATAAGTTTCATCTCTCGTAATTGTTCTAGAATAGATATAATTTCATTATTAACACCTGTATTGCCAGCATTTTGAGACGATATTAAAATGTTTAATCTTGTCACTAACTCATTTGGGTCATCATAATAAACTAGCTGCGTGTTGAGCGTGATTACGTCTTTATATAGACTCGAACCTATTTGATCAGATTTTGACGTTTTTTCAAAATTTATTAAATTTTCATCAATTCCAGTACTAGAATGTACGTCATCTGTAGGCGATGAAAAACTAAATGAATGTCTCCAGTTTGATTTAATAATTCGTCAGAATATTTAACTTTTTTATGCGTACCTTGCATAAAACTTCGAGAAATACTATTTAAATCCAATTGATTTTGCTATTTACGATTGTAAAAATCATTTAAATTTAATCCTGTGTTTAGATCTTATTTTTTATTTAAATTGTCTTTCTCTTTTTCCATACGTTCATCTAAAGGTTTAACAATATTAACCCATTTGAAGTATCTACTAGTCTTAGGTTTACCATCATTCTTTAGATGGACTTTTGTAGATTTTAAAATATCGTAGTATGCTTCCACGCAGTGGCGGCGCCAAAGGCGGGCCCGGGCGGGCCATGGCCCGCCTTCGAAACCCCTGGCCCGCCCGTTGGCCCGCCTAAAAATGTTGATTAAATTTAAATAATTTAATAGTTTAAATTATAATTTTTAAGTATTGTTACATAAATAGAACATATCCCCGTAATTTCGTGGTCTGGTTTTCCAAAATCATACACACGTCACACACAGCTATAAGCCTATAAATGGATATTATATAGATTGTGTACGTTTTATATTTGGTGTGGTTGTTTGCGGAAACGGCTTAGACGGGATTACGACAATATTATTGTGTAAATCTAATTTTAGATAATTCTGCAATACCTATGACCGTCATAAGAAAAAGATTACAATCATCGTTACCTACACACCGAAATCCAATGAGTCTGTTATGTGGCCATGTGGGCATGTAACAGCTAGAGACTACTGACTAGTGACTAGTGAACACCGAACAGTATCTATTATAATTTATAGTGACCTTTATTGTTGTCGTCGCACAATTTTAGGTTAGTCGCATACTCTCCTATTTATTTTTATTCTTGTTATTCATAAAATATTAGTTATCAAAATGTCTAAACGAACAATAAACGATTATAAAGAAAGAAAATATAATTGATTGTAGTTTTATGTATTTAATTTTAATTTTCTTTTAAAGGATAAATAACTAACCTAACTCACTCACCAAAACTCCTGGTCACTGAGACTTTGACTCAACCACCATTTTTCAAAGGGGGAGGTCAAAGATCTTAAGAGATTAAATTAAAAGTTTTTATTATAAAGGTTACTGTACTTAAATAGTTAATATACTTATATAGTATATATAGAGTCAAAGGTTAGGTTAGGAACCTAGTATACCTTGGCTTTTGGAATTCCAAAAAAGGACACTCCGGCCCCTGTCAACCCCCCCCCCCCATTTTTTCAACTACCACACAACCATACGTCCAAACAACTGTGCCTGCCCTAATATATGTTGGCCTCCCTTTGGCCCACCCTGGGAAAAATTCCTGGCGCCGCCACTGCTTCCACGTCATTGAATGTTGTATTCTTAGGAATTTTTTCACATAGTAAAGACCAAAGACGAAAGTCCACGAATAGTATTTATCTAAAACTTTTAAATTACCGTTAATAAAAGTTACAGGAAAATCTGCTATTTTAATTTGTTCGTCGTCTACATCATAATGTAAACCATATGATTTATCATACGTTCTAGACTGAGGAGATGCTTTTAAAAAGTGTTCAAAATCACTGATTGCTACATTATCATGTTGACTATCTTTCTAATTTTTAACGGTATTTACATTTCGTAATATTGGTTCATTTTTATTTTCTATGATCGTGTTTAGTGGATCAATTATCGGTTTAAATGTTGAACGGAAATAATTGTTAGAATCAATAACACCTCTTTTCATGTCTAAAATTTTACGTTTTGTATTTTTTTTACACGAAATTAAATTGTTTAATACATTTTTTGTCTCACTCATATTGAGTAATTGCAATAGTTTGTACTCAGACTGTCAAATGTTGCTTTACAAAAAAAAAAAAAAACAATACTATTTATATATAAAATTATTTCATACTTATAAACGTATGAAACCCATATCTATACCTTCCTTGATCTATCTCACGAGTTTTATCAATCACCATAAATCCATAATCTTTACGGTTCCAACATAAATGACAAATTTTTCGAAACTCTAAAAAATCCATATCTGCAGAACAATGATCGTTGAATATATGTCTTAGATTTTTCCTGTTTGAATACTACTAAAAAATTTGCATTGTCTCTAACTAAGTGTTTTGGTATTTTAGAATATGTCTGTGCCAAGTAAAAATTGAATTAGCACCGGAATGTCTCCCCATTTTTTTTTTTTTGACTGATAATTTAAAAGCTTGATTGCTAAATGCTTTATTGAGGTTATTGAATTTCAAATTTGGTAAAATTACATCAATATCTTTATCGCGGTGTATCCTCATTTAAACTTAAAATAATTTTTTGAATTGTATTTTAAAAATACTTATGAAAACGTACATGAGATTAGGTTTGGTTAGTTTTTTATCGAAACATGGGTGGTATGCGATCATATATGTAAATTTTTATACGTATAATAATACATTTAATTGACATTTGTAATATACCTACATTACTTTCTGAACAGTAAAAGTGTACTGTGTGTAAAAGCTTACAGAAAATAATTCTGTCAAGATTATTGAAATTTTATCAGTATCGTTAGTTAGGTTTATGAATATAGTCATATTTAATTTAAAAAACATTATTTTTAAATATTAAAAAATATATTATAGATAAATTTAGAGAAACGAGGTTTTTAAAAAGTTGTAATTTTAGCCTAAAAGCATCTATTTTAGATTCTGAGTAAAGTGATTATGTTTTACATAATAATTATGTTTTACAACAACACTTTCATAAAATCGGCTTCGGTAATTTTGTCAATACCTACTCCAAAAGTAATGTTGATCAGGGCCGCTCTTAGGGGGGGGGGGCTTGCGGGGCCCATGCCCAGGGCGTCACACTTGAATGTTAAACTTTTTTCGGAACTATGAATTGCAGAAAAATATATAATATGATATAATGTAAAATCATTTAAGTATATCATTTTTCAATATGTAATAACTTGTATTGCTCATCGACCAACAACATTATCTCATATTGTCTTATGATTATTATTTATGAACGACCGTGGCGGTTTTTATCTTATTGACACGATTGCACTCCAAATAAAAGTCATAAAGATCAACTAACATTAATATTACGTATTGTTGAGGTATTAGATAATATTAAATCCAGTATTCGCGAATATTTTATACGTTTTATTCATGTAACTAGTACAACTGGAATTAGTTTAACTAATGAATTAAAATCACAACTTAAAGAACTTGGCCTTGATTTAAAAGATTGTCGAGGCCAAGCGTATGATAATGGGGCGAATATGATAGGACAGTATAAGGGAGTACGATCTCGAATAATTTCGGAAAATCAAAAAGCCTTTGTTGTACCATGTACAGCTCACAGCTTAAACTTGCTACTTGGAGATATGGCATCATCCGTACCACGTGCTATGACTTTTTTCGGTGTTATTCAAAGAATGTACAGTATATTTTCAGCATCAACAGAAAGATGGGATATATTACTTAAAAACATTAATAGCTTTACATTAAAACCTTTATCTACCACAAGATGGGAAAGTCGAATTGAATCGGTTAAACCAATTCGTTATCAATTGGATCAAGTATATTATAATGCTTTAATAGAAATAGGTGATACTACAAAAGATCCAAAAATAAAAAGTGAAGCTATATCTTTAGAAAATAATGAATTTACTTATGAATTTGTTTTAAGTATAGTTATTTGGTATGAACTTCTGGTTTCAATAAATAAAGTCAGTAAAACCCTTCAGAGTGAGACTATAGAGTTGAGTTCTGCAGTTGAATTTATGAGGGGCCTGAAAACGTTTCTTGAAGATTTTAGATTTAAAGGGTTTGAATCATCAAAACATATCGCACAAGAATTGTGTATGAAAAATGAAATATCAATTGAATTTAAACAAATTAGGCATTCAAAAAAAAAACGTCTTTATCAATATGAATCGATGGATACTGGACCTAAAGAAGCAGAAAACAAATTCTATACAGTATACTGAATATTTTCTCCCCATAATTGATCAAGCAATTGTTTCAATTAATGAAAGATTTCAACAATTAGATCACCACTCAAATAATTTTGGTTTTTTATATGATGTACATAAACTTAAGTCTATCGATGATGTGGAATTGCGGAAACATTGTATGGATTTACAAATATTACTGACAGATAATAATAGTCAAGACATAGATGGTATTGATTTATTTAATGAAATAAAAATATTTTGTCACACTTTAAATGAAAAAAAAAAAGTTCATTGGAATGTCTTAATGTTTTAAATACGACTTGCAATTCATTCCCTAATATTTCTATAGCTTTAAGAATTATGCTTACAATGCCAATAACTACAGCTAGTGCCGAAAGAAGTTTTTCGAAGCTGAAGATTATTAAAAATTATTTGCGGACTACCATGGTTCAAGAGAGACTTTCTGACCTTGCCATTATTTCAATTGAAAATGAAATTTGTGAGAATTTAGATTATGGTGATTTAATTGCAACATTTTCAGAAGCAAAAGCAAGGAAAATTAATTTTGTTTAAATTTATATATTTGTATTTCAATATTCTACTTTTTTTTGTTTTATATATAAACATCAATAATAAAGTTAACGCCTAATATTATAATAATTTATATAAGTGAATAATAAAATGTATTATTTACTTTTTCGCTATCGTAAAATTAAAAAGTTATAATTATAATAAAACATTTTATTTAGAATTAAGTATTTAAGTAGAGGGTGAGAACTAGGAGGGCCTTGCAATGATTTTTGGCTCCGGGCCTCGCAAACCCTAAGAGCGGCCCTGATGTTGATAGAAACTTGAAATTTTCACCATACATTATTGGCGTATTACACAATTTATTATTTATAAAACAACACCATGTTTATCACAAATAACAATTTATATCACCAATAACAACGAATTGTTGTTAAAATTAAATCGAACAAGTCATTTGATGAGTTATATTTCGATAAATTCCGGAATTATTTTAGCATTTTGATCGAAAACAAAAGCTTTTAAAAACTCGATGTATTTTATCAACGTCGATGTATTTTTTTTACTTTTTTGGTGGACTTTTACCTGTTTCTAATTGGCAAAAGAAGGTGTCTCGGCCACTTTGTATTCTCCTTAAACATGATATAAATGCCCATCGTGTCGGGTAGTCAACTGCGATTTGTAGATTGAGCCGATGATTTGCCGCTTCTGCGTGATTATTTATTCGATCTTCTTTACTAAGTACGCGATCATGAAGGTTCCAAATTATAGGGGGGAAAATGGACTTCGACGTCGATTTCTTACCACTGTACCGATGCAGTTTTCTTCAAACCATTCTAAGAGTGGAAATATTTCTTCAGGTAGTTCATCATATAATAAGTTTACACTATTGTAAATGTCGTCAATTTTAACAAAAGCTAAAGCCAAAATCATTTTAATATAAATTGCAAATTCTGCATCATTTTTATACCTCAAAAATAATTCCAGGTCACACATTTTAAGTCTAAAATTGTTCGTCAAATGAAATAAACATCCGTGGATTTGAGCTTCAGGGAAATTGTTTTTAATTGCTTTGATTGCAGCTTGCTCGAAATCGCAAGCAATTGATTTTGGATTTAACCCGGGTTTTAATTCAATTAGTATTTTAAATAGCCGTTCATACGTTTGATTTTTTTTATTGGGTAAAAGAGCATAAATAAGCGGATGAACGCCATCGAGATATTTACTTAATATTGCGTATACTTGCGAAAATAAATGAGGAGCTACTTTAAAAGTGCCATCAACATACCAATTGGAAATATTTAAATTTTGAGGGCGACAAAAAATTTAAATTCTATCGAATCCAAGTAAAAATTGTTCAGTTACACCTTCAGATGGCGAATATGACTGGTAATTCACTGGTATTATAATAATAATAATATAATATATAATTTTATTTGCAAAATAAAAATAAAAGTTACAGATTAATTATTCCAAAATACAAAAAACAATAATCTAAGATAGAACTCTAATAACATGATTTTTATATTGATTAAAATTATTAAATGAAAAAATATTTATATTATATACTCGTAATAATAAAACGCCTTTAATTATAGTGCTTTGATTACCAAAATTAGTTTTATTAAGAGGAATATTTAGGTTGTTATTATTTTTTAATCTTGTATGGTAATCATGCGATGGTTGATAATCCTTGATTAAATTTTTAATTTTATACATATATAATAATGTTTGACGTTCATATGTTATCCTAAAGGGTTGTACATTAAGAATTGTAAATATTAATTTCGAAGGAAAAAATCTTGGTTTATTTAAAATAACTTTTATTAAAGATTTTATAGTTGTACATTGTAACGTTTGGTTCTCCCGTAAGTGTGGGATTGCCAAAGTGTACGTATATGTCTTATGTTAATGTTTATAAGACAGTTTTTATAATATAAATAACACATTTTTAGATTCTGAGTGAAGCGAAGGATCTCATGGTTTTACAATGATGTTTATTTTTTTTTATTTATTTTTTTTTTTTTATTTTTTTTTTTCTGTAAACACTTTTTTGTATAGAAATCCTTGTCCAAAAGTTTCGTCCAGCAACTTTTTAGATTTGAAATTGAACTGAGATGGTACTTTAGAGAGGTCATTTTTCCAAAATCTCCATAGTTTTTCCAGTAATCAAAAATAACGATCGAAAAACTGAGTAAAAACGGTAAAATCGGTAAAAATCCGCCGTAAACGAGATTTTCACTGTTCAGATTTTAGGTATTTAGTCATAAATCGAAAAGTATTGAAGCTAGAAACTTCAAAATTTTATCCAATATCAAATACATACTTTTTTATATTGGACAACATTTTCAGAACAATTATAGCACTTTTGACTTAAATATAGAACTTTTAATTTACCAAATTGTTTGGAAGTTTTTATGTCATATAATTTTAAATATTTGACAAAAAGTTCTGAAAATTTAATATGACGTTACTCATATACCTACCTAATTATCCTAACAAAAGTTCAAAAATCGTTAGTCAGGATTTTTTTTTATACACACTTTAATAAATTATTATAACTCACCAAAAATTATACAAATAACCGTAAAATACGTAAACAGTATTTAAATAATAATATATTATATTACACTGAAGCTTTGCTCAGAATCGTTTTATACTAAAGAAATGAGTCATCATTTCTTTAAAACTTAATACATTCATCACCAATATCTTGTCCGAGGACCGAAGGGACGAAGGACGAACTTGTACCACCATCATCTCACTTTTTTATTATCTTATTTATAACAAATAAATAAAATTTACATTTAGATGATGGTGGTACAAGTTCGTCCTTCATCCCTTCGGTCCTCGGACAAGATATTGGTGATGAATGTATTAAGTTTTAAAGAAATGATGACTCATTTCTTTAGTATAAAACGATTCTGAGCAAAGCTTCAGTGTTATATAATATATTATTATTTAAATACTGTTTACGTATTTTACGGTTATTTGTATAATTTTTGGTGAGTTATAATAATTTATTAAAGTGTGTATAAAAAAAAATCCTGACTCACGATTTTTGAATTTTTGTTAGGATAATTAGGTAGGTATATGAGTAAGGTCATATTAAATTTTCAGAACTTTTTGTCAAATATTTAAAATTATATTACATAAAAACTTTCAAACAATTTGGTAAATTAAAAGTTCTATATTTAAGTCTAAAGTGCTGTAATTGTTCTGAAAATGTTGTACAATATAAAAAAGTATGTATTTGATATTGGATAAAATTTTCAAGTTTCTATCTTCAATACTTTTCGATTTATGACTAAATACTTAAAATCTGAACAGTGAAAATCTCGTTTACGGCGGATTTTTACCGTTTTTACTCAGTTTTTCGATCGTTATTCTTGATTACTGGAAAAACTATGGAAATTTTGGAAAAATGACCTCTCTAAAGTACCATCTCAGTTCAATTTCAAATCTAAAAAGTTGCTGGACGAAACTTTTGGACAAGAATTTCTATACGAAAAAGTGTTTACAGAAAAAAAAATAAACATCATTGTAAAACCATAAGATCCTTCGCTTCACTCAAAATCTAAAATGTATTCAAAAGTGATATAATAATAATACTTGATAGTTATTGAGTATAGAACCATTTCAATAGTATTTGAAGTTTCCTCACGTCTGCTTGTTAAATTTCCGATGATAACGAAGAAGATATGAACAATATTGATTAATTGATACTTTAGTTTTATAGTTATGGTTGAAAAGTTTAATAAAAGATGGATTAAATTGATTAAATGTTTTTTGGTTTTTTTAACTATTGTAAATATTAGAATGTGATAATATATTTTGTAAATGTTTGTTTTTATATTGTATATTATATATTTTAATAGTTTATCGTGTATACATTTCAATAGAATTTTTACAGCAGAAACCGTATTTTAATAAGTCGACTGTATGCTTAATTGATGTTGTTACTGATCTAAATGAAACGCAGGTGACTAATCGAATAACTTGTTAATTGCAAGAGCGTTGTCTCTGATTGGTAATACTAAATATCATGGTTGACATTAGAAGATACATCAAAGAAAACTGAAATCTGTTCATGTTCCAAAAAAGGTAAGGTTTTTTTCTTCCTATGAACAAATACCATATAGTAAATTTATATAATTATAGATATAAATATATATTATATAGTGACTTACTAATAATTTTCAAAATGAAGAAACAAAATACTTTACTCTCGTTTTAAATTCAGGTGTTCAAACAAATTGTAGTTGATATTATTACCCTACCTGAGGTTAATAATTATCGATATGTTGTGGTTACTGTATGTTATTTGGGCAAATGGTGTGAGGCTAGGGCATTAATTGACAAAACGGCTGAATCGGTTGCAAAGTTTTTGTATGACGATATAATATGCAGACATGGATGTCCAGAGATACAAATCACTATAAAATGCATATAAACTATATAATCACATAAAATGCATAAGCTTTTGAAATTCACAATTTCTCCACAAATATATTTTATTTATTTGTGTAATTATTGATTATTCATATCTTCGTATTATACTCATATAGATAATAAACTATACGATTGTGAAATAAGATTATCCACTATGTGTTGAAATACGTATTATTTATATGTGAAAAATATATCAAGTATAAATTAATATAACATATCAAAAACATGAACTTTCACTATAACTCATAGTTATTAGAGTGCATGTATTTATTAAAGTTAAAGGTTAAACTGCAAATAACAAATATTAAGTAATATTGAAGGTGTGATGACTGATGTGGCCAGTGAGCCACTTCCTATTCATGTTATCATGCCTCTGTTGTACTTTTATCATCAAAATTGCTTGTGTAACTTCACTGATTGTAAATTTTTATATCAATAGAAAAAAAATAAATATTAAAGTTAAATAATATAAATAAATCATACTCATTGGTATACAAATTCTACAAACCTGTCAGTAAATTTAATATAGAGAGCCATCAATAGAATAATTGAATACTTTTTTAATGAATTCATATTGCAGTTTTAGAGTTTGGCAGTAAAATTGGAATTATGCACAAAAAATTAAATAACTAAGATCACTAGTGTTGTAAATGTGAACTAAACATTCGTATAAAGCATTTATAGAAAAATAACGCAATGTAAAATATTAATAAACTTGTGTAAAAGACAGAAGTGGTGTGTAAATAGTGTGAGTAGTTTTTTTTTCCAACAAAACGTTCTTACTTCTTTGTCAACGAAATTTTTATTGCCAAAATTCCACCTGAGTATACACAATTGCATTTCAATAGTAGGTACATATTTTAACAAAACATGTTTTATTACCTAGTTTGAAAGAAAATGTAAAATATTTTATAAATTTGAATCTTTAAAAAGTAGGTACTTTTTATAAACCACAATTCAATCATGGTTTTCTTCATATGTATCCTATTTTGTTTACAGCGTAGAAATTAATAATTCAGTTTATTATTTAGTATTATGTGATAAGAACAAAGTGAAACTGTGACAAATTTAAATATGGTTAATTATGATCTATTAATTTAAAAAAATCAGGCTTCACAGTTAAACAATTGGTTGAAACTTCTTAATTGGTTATACAGAATGGTTCACAGAAATATACACCAATCAGTACTTCCCTTAAGATAATCAAAACATTTTTTTTATTATTTGTCATTGTGCTCAAAAATAAATTTTAAATTTGATTAATGATTATACTCGTAAATGTTTTCTTATAATAAAACTAGCGTCGTTCTCAAGATTTTGAGCTTTTAATTGCATTGATAAATTAATAAATTATTGATTCAATGATTTTAGAATCTTCATATTTTTTGAATAACTTAAATAACAATTACAGTATTATATTATGTACCTACCTACTTATTTATATTTAATTTCATAAGTGATGATTTTTTTGATTTTTTTCATTTCATATATATTTTAACTAACGCGTGCCAATTGTACGAATTAAATTATTTCAAAAAAATATATAAAAGTCTTTGATTTTACAACATATTATGCATAATTTCATAATGAAAATATAATAAGAAAATTAATAATATTAATAGGTAATTATTATAATATTATGATAGTATCGTTGATAAGAATATGTTGACCAATCATGATCAAAAAATGTTAACTTGTACCACAATCCACTACTTATACCACAGACTGCTATAAGTACTACAACATTGATTTATCTATAGAATAATTTTATTCGTCAAATAACTATTCGAAGAATAAATTTGTAAAGAAAAACACTTGTGTTGTATTCGGAAGTTTATTCACTAAATAATTACTATCCCACAGTTATCTGTCGAATAACTGAACGATTGAAAACCCGGGCTTAATTTACGCAACTAGAATGCCATAATATAGTCGTTGTTATCACGCCGTACGAAATAATCAAACATTTCAGGCGCGCATCGTCCGTTTATCGAATAATATGGTCCGCACGGATATCTATTATCCGTGTATGGTCCGTGCACGGTGTCGACGTAATCTTTTTTCTATGGTGTCGACACGTCTGTCATGCACCGCTCCGGGCGATAACGATCAGGCATCGGTTATCGAAGACGCCGACGGCGTCTATTGTTTTTTTATTTTTTTTTCCATTGTGCACGTCGAATCTTCACTTCGATCGTACACACGTCGTCGTCCGAGCTTTTTTTTCTCAAGTTTTCGTTTTTGTTTCTCACTGATTCTCATCGATCTGCGTTCACAGTTCACACGGCCGTGTGCGCCGATACCGGACTGACACGTCGTCGCGGATTGCAATGTATTCGTTCACGTCGTCACGTACGTCGAGTCCTGCCCGACATGTCGTCACACCGCACCACACCGTACAGGTATGTTACCAAGTCGATTTATAATAGTCATTTATGTAAATTGAACATGTGTGTGTGTGTGTGTGTGGGTGTGTTAACACTTGAAAATACCACGAGTCGATAATGGTTGCCGCCTTCGGCCTTGCGCTGATTTTGTTATTGCATAATTTTTTTATCACACTGTTGTTTGTTTGTTCGCTCGTAAAATCAATTTTTAATCACCTGCGCCAATATGTTTCTGAAATTAAGAGTTAAGAGTTTACCACTACCTCATGGTTACTAGTGATGAACGGTCATTTCTGTGCTAATGTGTTTATTTCATAGTAAATTTTTCATTAATATTTGAAAAACAATACTAATTAATATTTTACAGGTGACTGCCGGCGATAATTGTTTCAAAATGGATACCTACGATCAGGATTATGATTCGCTTGTCATTCGTAGCCACTTCCAGCAGTTACTAATCACCGTCGTCATCGCTGTTGAACGATGAGTGTCTACGTCGTTGTATCGCACACTGTTCGGGCACATTAACAGGTTCGATGTATTATGATCGGTAATGTACATTATGTCTAAAGCTCTATTGGTATTTTTGTTATTGACTAAGCTACATGTAAACGCCCAACCTGTTTTCTAGTGTTGAATTTATTTGATCCAACAAAATGTTTACAGTCTTGATTTCTGTAACGCAGTCAACATAATAATGTACAATACTTTTATTTTCTTCTTATCCTTTTCTTGATTCCGTCTCCCGATCAGCCAACTCTAATGCTGACTATAATAAAAAAAAACTTTCTTTCGAAATAATGTCTCTCTTAATATTTTACGTTCAAAGTTGAAGACAATCTCCTTTCCTCCTTAACACGGTATTATCTTCCGTAGTATACATGCCTAGTGTCTGCATATATAATCTATATTACAAAATATTATGTACCTGTATTAATTATGTTTATTGATATCTTTTTCTAACTCTACATATGTCAAAGTTACATTAGTCTTGTCAAATCTTAAGATTTTTTTGTAGTTACCTTAGCAAAATTTGCCCCATCAAGATGTCAATGTTTGAGTATCTTGTTGACTTTATTAAAGTTTTTTCACCTACTCAAGAAGCAAGAATTCAAATACATATATGACAAAGTTGATACCAATATGCTCATACTAGTGTAGTATATCAATGCTTGTATTCTAAACGTCATGCAAACTGCTCTTTAATTGTATATATAAACAATGTCAGTCAAGTTATTATTTTTAATTTAGGTTCTGGAGGACACAGTCATAGTAAAATAAATTGATGCGACTGAACGGAGAGTGTGTTTTGATGATGAGTCAGACAGGATAGCCTTTTCAAAAAAACAACAGAAAACAAAAATTTTATTCTCAATCAGTCAGTGAGAGGTAATTTCTAAAACTGGGTTTATTAGTTGTTTGGTATTTTTGATTTTTACTGTTTATTAATTTGATGTATTTGTATTATTTATTATCTAGGTTTTTTGCATTGTTGATGTATGGTGTCATTGTTGGTCGCAAGCCTTGTGGTTTAACCTAGTCAAACTGCTTTCGTTATCACTGCCAAACGTCGAATGTCATCATCGTTGAAGCGAACACTCTACACTGTACAGGCTCATTACCAATTCAATTTAAAATAGTCTTATGTATATTATGCATTCAGCTGTTATTAATATTTTTGCTGTGGACTGCATTTTTATGTTTTTGTTTTGTAATGCCCATCAAATATTCTCGGTAAGATTGAAACTTTTTAATGAGGGTTCACATAAAAATGCATTTACTTATTGAATTTTACATTTTCACTCATACTAACAGATGATTAACCTTATTATATTTTATTTAAATATGTTAATAATACATACATGCTGTGTCAATTAATATTTTATTAGGATAGGATTAAAAGAATTATTAATTCTTTTTTTTTTTTTTTTTTTGCAGAAACCATAATTACAAGGCATTTTCGAATTCAAGGAACTCTCCAATTTTTGATTTTTTGCTATTCTTTCCTCATAACATACTATATTGCAGAACAACCTAACTGTCTACTTCAAATTCGTTAGGTATGTTTACTAATTTGTCAGCGTTTTCTATTTTATTTAAAATTTCTAGTTACTCTAGTTACTAGTTACATTAGTATGTATTAATTTTCGTTGTTGTGACATGACAATATGGTATACAATACAATATCTTACCGGTACACAATGAACATGCTCCACACTTCAAAGTTAACGGGATAAAAATAATTATATAATAGTTATATTCGGATTTAATCTGTTATTACTTAGTTTTATCGTTTATGATAATAATATTATGTATAAATACATATTGGTGCATATAGGTTAATATAGCTGGATTACTGTATGTATCGGATTACCGACATTCTACTGTAATTTGAAAATATAATGGGTTTTTACATGTAGTTAAAAAATTTAATATACTTTAAACTTTTGATTGTGTTAACAGTTTTGAATTATTTTCTCATTGAATTATTTACTTTAACGGTTATATTTAAATTTATTTGATCGAAAAGGTTAATTGGTATGTGCTGTATATTTTACTTAGGCTATAATGTTGAAAACTGTAGGTGTACTTACAAATATGTGTATAACTGTTATATTTATATTTTATTTTTGTTGACATTTCAGTTAGGAATAATATTAAATTATATCCTAATCATATTTAACATTACATTCTAGTAATTTTAATACATTTCAGAAATTATATCAAGTATTATTTTTATTGTAAACTTAACTAAAAAAATGTAATGTTTTATTGTTTAACAGAGATCAAATTATAATTAATAATAATAATAATTAAAAACATTTTTTCATTATATTTTGATGTTCAAGTTCAGTGTTCAATATTTTTACAGATTTTTGTGAATTAATTGCTTTTGTTTTAACAACTGCTGTGAGTTAATGGATTTTGAGAAAGTATACATATGTCATAACATTAAACATTCGGCTATTGACTAATCAGTTATGTGCAATTTGCTGAATAGAACCCATCGAGATGTTGTAGTTTATACATGCTGTAATATTTCATTGATGACAATTTATATTATTATATTTTCATGATTTTATAAGTTTGCTTTATGTTTCAGTTTGGACTATGAGTGCCAAAATTGGTTTTTAATGAAAAGCTTGATGCTTGGTATAGAGTAAAGCCATTTCTCAGTGTATCAAGCTGAATATAATTGCCATATTATGGGAATAATATTCTTTCAAGCTTATCTCCATCAATCAATAGTGAGTCGGTTCTTCTTCTTTTGGTTTCGGCCTTTAAGACCATACCGCTAAATACAAATTTTGCCTTCTTTCCCTATCCTATGCAGCTTCTCTCCATCTGATTCCTGGATCTATCATTTTTAAGTCCTTTTTTACACAGTCTTCCTAAAGGTCTTTTAATAGTGAGTCTGTTATCATTTAAGAACTATACAAGAATATAATTATTGACTGTATTATTGTGTATGAATTGTATTTATATTATTCCAGGTGTTGAAATCAGTAAATTCGTTTGTCCTGAATTTTAAAAAGGAATATTAAGCAAAACAAAAATATATTACAAAAGGAATTGATTGATTGAGTATTATTTCTCAATAATTTCAATTTTGTTTTTTTCTTTATTAAATCTTGTGATAATCTTAATGACATTTTAGATTCAGTGATTTCTGTCAACGCCCACATCATCGTTTATGTGTTAGAGTGTGTCTATTGCTCCACAGACTACAATTTTTTAGTCATTCAAAGCAGATTCCAGCAGAGACTAATTGCTTTCATCATCGCTGCCAAACGTGAAAGAAATTGATACGACTGAACGCAGAGTGTGTTTTGATGATAAGTTAGACGGGATAGCCTTTTCAGAAAAACGACAGAAAACAAAAATTATATTCTCAGTCAGTCAGTGAGAGGTAATTTCTAAAACTGGATTTATTAGTTATTTGGCATTTTTGATTTTTTAACGTTTATTAATGTGATGTATTTGTATTATTTATTATCTAGGTTTTTTGCATTGTTGATTAAAGGTCTATCTACACATAACCGTTCTGTGTCCGTTCAGTATCAGTGCCGTCCGTTTATTTTCAGTGCTTTGGATTTACACAATTCCGTGTCCGATCCGTATCAGTTGTCCGTGCCCGTATACATTGTTCCGTATTTTCCAAGTCCGTATCAGTGAAATCCCCAAAAACATTGTCTCCGACAAATTTTAAAATACGGACACGGACGGTGCGGATACGGAATGGACACGGAACGGACATGTATGAACATGCCCATTTCATAACAAGTAAACAAACTTTAAACGCCGGATACGGAACGGACGGCACTGATACTGAACGGACACGGAACGGATATGTGTAACTAGACCTGTATAGTGTCATTGTTGGTCGCAAGCCTTGTGGTTTAACCCAGTCAAATTGATAGAGTCACAGAGATCGTTATAAGTGTGGTTTATCATTAGTAGGTATGAGGTGTTGTTTTAGAATAGTCTTAATTTTAAAAAGATGATATACTTTAATGGCGGATAAATAAATTGCATTGTATTTTAATTTTGAAATTTTAAAATGTGTTTTTTATATATATTTTAAAACTTAATATACTTTAAACTTTTGACTGTGTTTACAGTTTTGAATTATTTTCTCATTAAATTATTAACTATTATGGTTACATTTAAATTTAATTTAGTTTAAAGGTCAATTAGTAGTTCTTGTACATTTTACTTAGGTCTTAGACGATAATATTGAAAATTGTTGGTGTACTTACAAATATGTGTATTATTGTTTTGTCTATATTTCATTTTTGTTGACAATTCAGTTTAGAATATGTCGTATATAGTAGACAGTCATCAAAATATTACTTAGGTCAGTGAAGCATATGTGCTGAGACAGCGATTAAATTACGATATAACACCGCCGTACAGGCAGGCACGGGAAGTCCCGTTGTCGCTGAGTGAATCGGCGAGGACGTATGTACTCTGGTTGCACGTGAGAAACGTCAATCATAGTACGGGCCATTTTAATCGAATTAGTTAATTATTTTACTTGTGTTTTAATATATAATAAAGGTGTTTCCGACCTAAAAAAAAAAAAAAAAAAAAAAAAAAAAAAGAAAATTTATAATATAAAGAAACTTAGAGATGCCGTTCGGAAGAACTGCACCACAATACTGACCCAACACACGGATAAAACAAAATCAAGCTAAAAAAAAAAAAAAAAAAAAAAAAAAAATAATAATAATAGCTACATTTTCCAGAACGCCAACAACAATTTAGCCATAGTATGCATTTTTATAATAATAATAAAAAAAAAAAAAAACAACAACAAACGCACAAGCGTAGGATCAGACAAGAGATGTAAGCATAGTATGTGTAGCATAGTACAAAACGCTAAAAACGAAAACTAGGCAAAACACCATAGTACTCTTATATTATACTAAACCACAACAAGAATAATTTTTTTTAAATATCACCTTAAAACAAAAATTAATGTAACTATAAAATTTAAATTTGTTCAAAACAATGTATTATAAAACCCTCTTTTAGGAAAAAATAGGTATAATTAACCAATATGCAATTAAACACAAGGTTAGGTTAAAAATTACTTTTAAAGGAAAATAATAAAATTTCAAAAACATGTAAAAAAAAAAAAAAAAATTGTAAATAAAAACAAAAAGAATAGAATGTATTTTCAGCATAATCAAAATTCACGAGTCAACAAACAAAAGCCGTAACAATCTTCTGAGACAAAGGGCGAGTATAATATTTTCAAAGTAGACAAAAAGCAGTAAACCAATAATTAAAAAAAAAAAAAAAAAAAAAAAAAAACATTATAAACCAATAATTAAAAAAAAAAAAAAAAAACAATAAGCAAACACCTTTCATACGATGACACGAAGAAGAAACTGCCGTCAAATCAAAAAAAAAAAAGAAACAAAAACAAAAATAGATACAAAAATAAAATAATAATGAAAAAAAAAAAGAGGAAGAAATACAAATCAAACACAAAAAAAAAAATAAGAAAAACTAAAACAACCAAGATAATAACTACTTACCTTATGAAATACAAAGAGAAAAAGAAGAATTAACTACCACGGAATCGAAGAATAAAATACCATAGAAAAACAACAAACATTTACTGCTATTTGTCGAAATAAAAATATTATATTTCTAACTGTGAACAATCTCTAAGAAAACATTTTTCTACAAAAGAACCAATCAATACATTTTTATAACCTTATATGTATTCACACAAATTCTTGTATTTATGTTCTGAGTAAAAATTTCATACAGTACAATATTACTACTCTTCAATTTATATTCAAAAAAAAAAAAAAAAATGTATAATAATCATTAATGTGTTTTGTAATTGCAAATTATATGTTTTTAATTATTACGAGATCCTCACATAATATTGCCATAGGTAGATTTTTTTCTTGTATTAAAATTTTGAGTTAATTTTATAAATTATAAACCAATCACGGCGGTTGAAATATCGATTTTTTAATTTAAATTGTTGTAATGTTATTATTATGGTTTTCCATAACTACAAATTTTCTGTGAACCAATCAATACATGTATACATATATTTTTTTTTTAAAACACACATCAAATAACAAATTATTAGAATAGTATGATTAAATTAACATATAAGCATAATTTTATAGTCAACGACGCGAATAAGCTGAGACAGTAATATAGTGTTAAAGTAGCTTAGTATTTAATGTAGTAATAAGAAATTATGTGTAAAAATTCATTAAAAAATGAGGGCATTTTTTTTTCAAAAAACTAGGAGGACTGTCGTATATAGTAGACAGTCATCAAAATATTACTTAGGTCAGTGAAGCATATGTGCTGAGACAGCGATTAAATTACGATATAACACCGCCGTACAGGCAGGCACGGGAAGTCCCGTTGTCGCTGAGTGAATCGGCGAGGACGTATGTACTCTGGTTGCACGTGAGAAACGTCAATCATAGTACAGGCCATTTTAATCGAATTAGTTAATTATTTTACTTGTGTTTTAATATATAATAAAGGTGTTTCCGACCTAAAAACCCGAGTATTATTTCAAAGTCCTTCTTCGTTCTTACCCTTAATATTGGAACAGTGCTCAGACCCACACACCTTAATAGTCAATGAGGTTTTTAATAACCGAATAGTGCTCCGGTTGTGGTGTCCTAATAGTCATTCCAATTTAAGAAACGAACGGAGAACGACAAAAACGCACACCGTCGTACCTCAAAGGTTAACAGTGCTAATCAGAATTATTCTAGAGACAGTCATTAACCTAGAGTGTACGGGGGTAAGGTAAACAGTTTGGTTTACCGCGTATCATCCGATACGGGTGATACCACAAATAATATTATATTATATTCTTATCATATTCCATGAGGCTAAATTTTTATTATTTCTCAGTCATATATTTCAAATTTTTTTTTTTTGTTATGCAGATCTCAATGACGGTTTAGAATCAATGATCCATCAACGTCCACATTTTATCGTTCGAGTGTGTGTATTGCTACGCGGACTATGATGGGCTTGTTATTCTAAGCCCTTCCAGCAGTACTAACTGTGCTTTCACGTCATCACTGCCAATACAAGAATATTGTTACACCTTCATAATTCCACTTCTATCAATACTTAATAAACTGCATACTACTGTCACCAAATATCAACAAATGAAATAATTTTCATTGACATTTAATTGAATTATACACCCGAGAAAAGCTTTATAAATGGCAATTGCATACAAACTATTTTTCCTTTATAATGTTTTTGTCCGGAAGTGTAATTTCCTGGTCGTATTAGTGACATCACTGTAGTTAATATTTATAACAATTATTGTACTTTCATATGCATTGGTAGGAATGTATTGAAATGGTACAGAATTTTAAGCATTTATTTATTTTATAATTCAATCAAATAATTCATAAAATTCATTAATGTTTATTGATATAGCTCTTGTTCCAATATGAATATTAATAATTAATAAAGTTCAGATTTTTTTTTCATTTTCATATTTATATTTAAAAAAATGCTAGTAGTATAGTATAGTAAGTTTGATTGCAGTATTTTTAACGAAAGATTTAACTGAGAATTCATAGGAAAAAATGATCAGTGCATAAAATATATTGCATAATTTTCAGAAAAGTTAATAAAATTTGTTTGTTGTTTTTAAGTCTCAATTTTTTTCAAGTTTTAAGTAAAATCTTCAGAAAAAGAAGAATAAAAATCAAAACAATTATAACATCTGTGTATTGTAATATTTTTGTTTTAATTCATGTATTAATTTTAAAGAGCTATTCAATTGCATCTAGTTAGTGATATTTACCTTAGGCTTTGTTTGTTTTAAATGTTAATTTGTTTATTTTAATTAATTTAGTGAATAACAGTATTTTTATATTATTTATAAAGTATTTTATTGGATTTGCAAAATCATTTTTCACAATGATTCTACAGTGTAACTAATTTTTTTGATCTAACAAATTTTGTAATTTTTTAATAATAAGTTGATTAGTTATTAATGTAATATTCTAATGTGTTGTTATTGTATTTGCTATCACATGAAAATATTAATATAAATGATAAGTAAATGATATTCATATAAATTATTACTGAACGATATATTATTTTTAAAGATTTTTTACTTTTTTTATTTGTAAAATGGTAATAGAAAATAACTAAAATAATATTTTTATAATGTAAATATTTATAGTTTAAATTAAAGCATATTTTTTGAAAAAAAAAAATTTTCGCATGTAATTTAATAACATTGCATATTTCAAGATTTTTGATGCATAAATGCATTTACACTGTAACCTCCCTGAACGGGCCTGAATTTTTTTTTCGATTCTATGTTTATTAATGAACATTATCAAAATCTCAATAATACACACCTATCTAAGTACACTAATATAAGATCTCATATCACCAACTGCTGTACCGAAATAAAAATAATACAATATAATTCCTTTAAACCGTTTATTTCATCAATATATTTATTATTTTATAAACTGAAACAAAAAAATAATAATCTACTTTATAGTATGATACTAACATATTTATTAATTAGTAATTATGCAAAATTACAACCGTCCAACTACTTAAAGTCAATGGCCAAATTTATGCTATAATATAACTGTAGATAACATTTCCACCGTCAACTGCAGTGTTGGTGCTACATAGACCATAACGAATAATAATATAATACAGTAAATTGATAGGCATCGATGAGTTTTATTTTTATTGTAATATGTATTACTAATTTATCAACTGTTCGCACAAATGTATTAATTTGTTTCACTATAATTTTTAATTTTTGTTATATTTTGATATTCGACATGTTTAACTTTTTTTTTTTTACATTTTCTTAGACCTTTTGTTGTAGATATATATATTTTGTATATCTTTTTTTTCATAATTATACCTTCATGGTTCCTAGTCACTATGAAAACAAAATAGGGACTAGTTTTTAATTTTTATGATAATTAAATTGTTAAATTTTTTAGATTACATTAATACATATTATTGTTTATTTATAGATTAATAATTTAAATATATTTCATATTTATCTGTAGAATGACAAATTACTTTTTCCGGTTCTATTATAATATATATTTATTTTTTTAATTTTAAATCCTTAACATTTCTTTAAGCTTTAATTAGTTTTCTACTTGTTTTCCTATTCTTGTCCCATTGTGCATTGTATAAATTAAGTCTAAAATCAAATATATTCGAATATATAAAAAAGTGTTAAAATATTACTACTTAACTCTTATACTGACAATACTGTCTTATAACAGGAACCAATTGTGGAAAGAAGTACGTCTGAACTCCCAAACAGATATGCGATTAATAAATACATGGTTTATAAAATCTAAGAATAAATTAATTTCAATCAAACTGGATAGCTATTACGCTAGATAAAATAACCTAACCAAACTTTAATGAAATTCAAATTTACAACATGAATTGTAAAATAAATAACTGCATGCAATAGTATAACAAAAAAAAAGCAGAATACACAAAATATTTATCAATAACTTTTGACCAACTCTTAAAAAGGGACTCGTTCACATGTACTTAAATTATAAAACTACGGAAATTTCACTATACACGCAAATGCAAGAAAATTACTACATATGCAACCACTACGTATGATCTACTTTGATATGACTCAATCTATTGTTCAATGTGGTGTAGCTGCATGAGATGGATTAGGTATTGTTTCAAGTAATAAGATACTAAGAACACAAAAATACAATAAAAATAATATTAAATAAACCTAAAAAATATCCTTCTGTACAATTATTCAAAGAATTTAACGTTTTCCTTGTCCAAAAACTAATAAATGCTCTCTATTTCACCCTAAATTGAACCCTAATTAATATTGAACCAGCGTAACAACGCCCGTCAGGAAACAAATATAGAGATTTCTACTATCCGCACAATAAAATCAAGTCTATCTTTTTCCCTAGTACGTCTAAAGCTGTTAAATGAAGCACCATTTCATATCTTAAACTGTCGATTCATGTACAATTAAAAAAAAATGTTAAAATATAGTTTAATCATAACCCTAATATTTAAGAGCAAAATGTACATGATGTGAAACTGATTAGGCTTATTGGTCCTGCGTTAATTTTTTTTTTCGCTTGTATGCTGTCTTATATTAATTTATTTGTCTTTTTTATGTTTATGTTATTTTAATTGTGTCTTTATTATTATTATTTGTACTCCAATTTCACCAATTAGAGGTTATTCTAAGTGGTTATTTAGCCCATTATATCAGTTTTTATCTTCATATTATAATATATAAAATTGGTGTTACAGGAAGCAAAAATAACCATAATTATACAGACTTAACACTAAAACTGCAGTCAATATTTAGTTGAGAATATTAAATCAAACAAAGTTTAAATGATCAATACGATTTAAAATTACAATAAAATCCTGCCTTAAACAAATTGTTAAAAATTTGATTGTCAACTCTATATATATTATATATATTATATATATAATATATATATAATTATATTAGATAATATATAAAGTTATTGTATAATGTATATTAATTGTTAACTCAAACATTATGTTCAAAAAAAGCCCAGCCCGTATAGTTAAATAAATAAATAAATGGAACATTTTTATTTTGAAATTATATATTTATAAATAATCAAATACCTAATATTTATACAGACTAAATACTCACACCGTAATTTAAAATATTGAATATTTAACATGACCAAAGTGGTATAGTTAGGACTAACCTTTACATATTCAGTTCTAAATGAGTTGACATTTTTAAATTATCACAAAGTTTGAACTAACAATATACTCGTATGATTTGAAATTACAATCAAATGGATCTTTTAAATAATAAAATGAGTATATAAATAGTCAACCATCTCATATTTAATTACCATAGTTTAAAAATACAGAATACTGAATATAATAATATAATATAATATAATATAAAAAAGTAGGTGATGTAAGGATCAACTATTTACATGTATAGTTATAATTGAGTTAAGGTTTTTAAATCTATCCCAAAATGTGTACCTACTAACAAGATGTGATTTAAAATAACAATCAAATAGAATTTTTCATTTGGCAAATCTCTGGCTTCTATTATTGCTGTTTCATTACATTTACTGTCAATGTCCGCCTTTTATTATAAAGGATAATAAAATGATTATGCCATTGTTATTCTAAATCGTGACATCAAATATGATACTATTAAGTCCAGGAGTATACTCCATATATGGACTTATATAATATGGTGCTGTCACGTAAATTTGCTGATCAAATCGAGCACGGTACATCAACGTCTCATTCAAGCCTAAACATTAAACAAAATTCATCGTTGGCATATCTGTGAACTATGTATTACGACATTATGAAACACACCGTCCGCCCCGACTAAAAATTGGCTAAGAGAGTGTTTTCTTTTCGGACTGACGACCATCATTATGGCTTTCTCGTTTTTAACAACAGAATCAAATTCGTCAATAAACAATATACACGGTGCGTGTTTGCATGCCACGGTAAACATATCTTCAACTCTTATCCAAATATTGTTGGCGGTTCATAAAAAAAAAATATTACGAATTCCTTTATCGTTATTAATTTTATAGTTTATATAGAATTTTATAGAATGTCGTTATTTTTTTTTTTAAATATTAAAAATTCAATTATTTAATTTTTATATTAAATTAAAAAAATCGATTTTTCGAAAATTAATTTATCAAACAGATTTAACGGTTGTATATCGAAAAAACATGGTATTATAGCTGGTATTAAATTAGATTTTTTGAATCGTTACGGCCGTGATACCGTGACTTTAATAAGTGGCTATTTGAGTTGAACTCAAATCGTAATAAATATTCAAAGACAAATAATTTGACTTAAGAAAATAGGAAAATGAGTACTACAATATATAAATAATTATTATTTGTATATTGTAGTACTCATTTTCTTAATGTTTCGATAAATGATGATTTTGACTGTTGTCAAAAATAGTATGGGTATCATCGATTCGTAATTTTTGATGGGGGTAAGCTCTGATGTATCATACATAATATTAAAATTAAAACTATTATAACTAGGTTAAGAAACAATCATATATGTAATAGGTAAAATGCTAAAACAAAATATTCAATAAGCAATATTCAAAAAACATGTATTCCATCTAATTAGGTGATAACAATTATGTAATAAAATAACAATTAGTATAATTTTAAGCTTAGTCGATAAGTATAATGTAACTAGGTCAGTGGCGGACTGGACGACCGGGATACCGGGACATTTCCCGGTGGGCCGGTGCTAGTATAAAATAAAAATTTTATTAGTATTTACTATTAATGATTACTTTAGTACCTTTATGCAAATATACAATAGTTATTTTATTTTGTTTTATCATAATCAATTAAAATATTTAAAAGCTAAATTGTATTTACAAAAAAAAATGTACATATATATATTTAAGGGGCCGTTAGTACGCTGAGGGCCTCTAAAATTATGATTTTCCCGGGCTGTTTTTTTCTCCCAGTCCGCCACTGAACTAGGTTAAACTTAATATCAATATTACCGATAGTGCTTCGATAGTAAAATAGATATATGAAGAATATGTAAAGACGGAAAGAGGGTCAGTGTGTGGTGGTCGTGTGACTCGATCACTACTGGATATTGTAATTTAATAGAAGTGCTTACGATATTATTATTTCTTTTTACTCGTGTACGTTTTAAGTGAAAAGCGTATACGACAGCTCTATGGATAGAAGTGTGTGTGTGTCAGCGTGTGTGTGTGTGTGTGTGTGTGTGTGTGTGTGTGTCTGTGTGTGTGTGTGTGTGTGTGTGTGTGTGTGTGTGTGTGTGTGTGTGTGTGTGTGTGTGTGTGTGTGTGTGTGTGTGTGTGTGTGTGTGTGTGTGTGTCAGTGTGTGTGTGTGTGTGTGTGTGTGTGTGTGTGTGTGTGTGTGTGTGTGTGTGTGTGTGTGCAGGCCCGTATTGGCCCACTGGGCAACCGGGCAGATGCACGATGCGCCCATGAAAATTACGAATTACATTGCGCCCATATTTAAAACTTTATTAGAAATAAACTTAAAAGAAATCAGTCTAAGTGTAAACATATACAATTTTCAGAAGTTTTGGTTCAATATTTAAAATTTCGCTGTTTTTACTCAATTTTCAGCAGTTTTTCCGGTCTTCTGAAAAAACGATTGACTATGAAAAAAAGGTCGGTTCCATAGGTATACTATCGTCAGCAAAGTCATATTAAATTATCAGAATTTTCCGATCAAATTTTTTTTTCTCCTGTGTGCAGAAAAATGTTCTGGAAAAAATTTTGAATGGAGAAAAAAATGACCTCTCTAAAGTACCAACAAGAGCAAATTTCTGATCTATAGATTGGCTGGATGAAAAGTTTGAAACATTATTTCTATACGAAAAAGTGTTTACAGAAAATGAAAAAAAAGTGATTATTTTTTAAATATTTAAAAATATATGTATTTATAAAACATTAGTAATTGATTGAGAATACATTTTTAAATATTTCTCCGAGATAATATAAACATTAAATGAACCAAAATTATATATTTAATTCACATTATTAAAAAAATATTTATTAAATATTGTCCACCAATCATACACAATATTAAATATTTAATATAAATAAAATAGTTTTTTTTGCAATAATAACAATGTTTTTAAGGCGCCCTTTTAGGCTACAACAACCGCCCCATAAGAGCAGTCAGTACGGGCCTGTGTGTGTGTGTGTGTGTGTGTGTGTGTGTGTGTGTGTGTGTGTGTGTGTGTCAGTGTGTGTGTGTGTGTGTGTGTGTCAGTGTGTGTGTGTGTGTGTGTTTGTAATTGTGTTTCTGTTATGCGGGACAATGAAATAAAACTAGACCCTCACCTCGTATGTACATACATAGACGGCACGCTACCCAGATGATAAATATTTCCTACTCTTTTTAACATTTTATCCAAAAATACCCGTGGAGCAGTGGCGTCATTTCAGTTTTTTCTAGACTAGGGCGACCATTTACTGATAAGCCGACTTAACATTTATTTTAGCCGACTAAAATGTATTATCATTGATTATAGAATAGAATATTGATTCGAATATATTAACTAGTTTAATATTACAAATGTGTATAACATTTTTTTTTAAATCATGCCTTGTCGTTATATGTTCAAAATAATAGTTATCATCATACAAAAAAGCTAAAACAACTTAAAAAACCACATACATTAAAAGCAGAGGCGTGCCCAGCGGGTAGGCCTGGTAGGCCCGGGCCTACCCTGATTTTTAACCTATTAGGCTGATTTTAACCTTAGGCCTATTAAATCAGTTTTGTCCTTTCAATATTATATTTGTTCTAACATTTCTTGATAACATTGTATCAACTGTTAACACACTTTCAATACACTTGCAATCGTCAACCCTCGATATAATTAAATGTTTAAAATTAGTTGAAGCTACAAAAGTAGAGCTTCAACGTTTACGTTCAGATGAACATTTTAGAAACTTTTATACAACATCTGAAATTACAGTTTCGAATTTAAATATTTCTTTATCAAATGATAAAAAACGACGTACGAATATTAATAGTACATTAACTGATTATGTTATAACTTCAACGACTGGTTTTAAAAATACTGATATTACGATTCAAAATATGCGAGTTATGTATTTTACAGTGGTAGATAATATATTAAGTGAAATGAACAAAAGATTTAACGAAAATTCCGATTTTTTATCTGCAATATCAGTATTTAATCCGACATCAAACAATTTTTTAAATGATAATTTTGTTTTAAAATTTACGAATTATTATGACGATGATAAATATTTTTCGGATAAAGAGTTGAGTCAATGCAGATTAGCAAAAAATATGTATTTTGGCTGTAAAAATATTATGGATTTTTACATAGAAATATGCGATATGGGAAAGTCATTTGAGGAGATTAAATCGGTTATTGAACGCGTGTTGGTTATTCCAGTAAGTTCGGTATCAGCCGAAAGAAGTTTTTCAACTATGAGAAGAATCAAGACATATTTACGGACATCTATGACAACTACGCGTCTTCATAATTTAGCACTGATATCAATCGAAAGAGAGTTCAGTTCGGAGTTGTTGAAAGATCCTACTAAGATAATTGACGAGTTCGCCAAAATGAAAAACAGGCGAATACAATTTATTAAATAAATACTCATATTATAAATAGTTCTTAATGTTAGTACGTCATGTTACACCTCATGGCTCATACTTATGACTTAAAAAGTATAATAAAATTTTTCTTAAATTTAAAAAATGTATTGACTATACAAATTATTTTTATAACCAGGCCTGTCCTAAATTTTGGTCCTAGACACGCCTCTGATTAAAAGTACGCACTTCGCTTCATATTTCTACTAAAACGCTTTAAAAAAAAAATTCCTAAGCAATGATTTTTGAAATTTTTTTATTATTGTCAGAAAAGAATATGAGTATGATCTAATTAAATTTTAAAATATTTTTATCAAATATTTAAAACTTCATTAAGGATAAACTTAAAAAATAAAAGGTATTTTTAAAGTTTTATTTTTAGCACAAACCTGATTTCCCTCACACTTGCAAAAACTATTGAGACGAGAGCTTAATGAACCCTTAGAGTTCTATCTACGAGTGATGTATGATCTATAGAGTTGCAGGAAGAAATTGTTGGACATAGTTAAGTTGACAAAAAGAGTTTCTAGATAAATTTAGTTTTACTCGAAAATGTTTTAGTAAATTTTCAACTTAAACTGTATATAAACAATAATCTATATAAAAAATATATATAAAAAATAATCTGTTCTCCCAATGATTTTAAAACATGCTGGACTGTAAATTTGAAAATATTTTTGAATTTTTTTGTCCAAATATATTTTCTTTGTTCGAAAATTATTTTTCAACGATTTTAACAAAAAACTCCACAATTTGACTAAAAATGGCAAGTGTGTAAACAGCATATTTTACACAGAAGCTTAACTCCGGGTCATTATCTAAAGAAATAATTTAGATCATTTCTTCACAATTCATCACATCCATTTCCATTATTTTTTTCCAAAAATCGAAGAATACCTATATGGGTAGGGAGCATGTCCAGCTTTATTTTTTATTTTATTTTTTTGTAAGTGTACGTTATAAGTGACTTTTACGTAAAATATAATATAAGCAAAATGCTTTTTTCGTGTGAACACATGTTAGAATAAAAACGGTGTTAATTATTTTTTTTTACTTTCCGATTATTGTTTTCGCTTTCCGCATATACAATATACATATAATATATTAAATATCAAATTATGTATTTTATTGGGTCCTTTTTTTATTTAATTTAGTTTTACACAAATAAAACAACAAAAAAGAGTGAACTGCACCGAAATAAGTCAAACTTCATCTTCGGCGCCTTCGCCTTCGCCCTCATTCGAGTCCAAGCCCACTTCCTCGTAGTCCTTCTCAAGAGCGGCAAGATCCTCTCTGGCCTCGGAGAACTCACCCTCTTCCATGCCCTCACCCACGTACCAATGGACGAACGCCCGTTTAGCGAACATCAGGTCGAATTTGTGGTCCAACCGGGCCCACGCCTCGGCTATGGCCGTCGTGTTGGACAGCATGCACACGGCTCTCTGCACCTTGGCCAGGTCTCCGCCAGGGACCACGGTGGGTGGCTGGTAGTTGATGCCCACCTTGAACCCGGTCGGGCACCAGTCCACGAACTGTATGGTGCGCTTCGTCTTAATGGTCGCGATGGCGGCGTTCACGTCCTTGGGCACCACGTCACCGCGGTACAGCATGCAGCACGCCATGTACTTGCCGTGCCGTGGGTCGCACTTGACCATCTGGTTGGCCGGCTCGAAACACGCGTTCGTGATCTCGGCCACGGACAACTGCTCGTGGTACGCCTTCTCCGCGGATATGACCGGCGCGTACGTGGCGAGCGGAAAGTGGATGCGTGGGTACGGCACCAGGTTGGTCTGGAACTCGGTCAGGTCCACGTTGAGCGCGCCGTCGAACCGTAGCGACGCGGTGATGGAGGACACGATCTGTCCGATCAGCCGGTTCAGGTTGGTGTACGTGGGCCGCTCGATATCCAGGTTCCGGCGGCATATGTCGTATATGGCCTCGTTGTCCACCATAAACGCGCAGTCCGAGTGCTCGAGCGTCGTGTGCGTGGTCAGAATGGAGTTGTATGGTTCCACGACGGCCGTCGACACCTGTTGAGTTGTACACGGGTCAGATAACGCGCGTGAATTCCCACAGGTGGACTCTGCCACCTGCGCCCTCCCATCCCGTTAAGTGGCAGTCGAAAGTGGACTCCTGTGTACGGTCACTCACTTGGGGCGCCGGGTAAATGGCAAACTCCAGTTTGCTCTTTTTCCCGTAGTCCGTGCTCAGGCGCTCCATGAGCAACGAAGCGAAACCCGAACCGGTGCCGCCGCCAAACGAGTGGAATATCAAGAACCCCTGGAGCCCGGTACACTGGTCCGCGAGCTTTCTGATCCGGTCCAGCACAAGGTCGACGATCTCCTTGCCGATGGTGTAATGACCACGGGCGTAATTGTTGGCTGCGTCTTCTTTTCCAGTGATTAGTTGTTCCGGGTGAAACAGTTGCCGATACGTTCCAGTTCGCACTTCATCTGAAACTCATTGCACGTCACGGTCGGATATTCATGAGTTCAAACTCGGGCGAAAAAATCGTGTCAACACTGGTATATCGTTAATAAGGCGAAAAAAATTAAATCCATGGATCTAACCAGTGTAGACCCTTGTAAATTTTTTCTGATCAACCATAGAACCTGGTCAACGACCCTGTCATTGTTCTGACGTAAGATCACACAGTGATTACTCATAAACCTGGTGAAAAATGAGGCAGATTCGCACGTATAAAATATTTCTGCCAATTACTGTATTAGAACATTTTAAAGTTCAATATTTTGTTTTATTTGATTAGATTCAAAATTGTAATTCAACCATAGGTAGGTACTCTAATAAATCATTTTGAGTTACTCGTAATTTCTTACATCAGGGATGGGCACTCAAAGTTATTAGTGGACTAATGTTTAAACCACTAAAATCTAACGGGTCAGAGACGATTTAGGACTTTACGGTAGTGCTATTTCGGTGATATCGTTTCAGCACCACCATATTATTTTATAAATACTTTTTTTTCTGGTATCATAACGGAAAATCAGGTCAAACTCAGGTAATAGAATGAAATAATAATATTATGTAACGATAAAAACGAATTATACGTATTAGTATGTAGTTCTAGTTCTAGTAGAACAAATGTCTTTTCTTCGACATTGCCTAAATTATGTGTGTTCATTCGCACTTAGTTTGTCGAATACATACATAAAACAATTGTGATGTAAAATATCAATATCTATTTTAAAATGAATTAACGTCACATACTAATAACACTAATAGTTAACACAGACACACTGTTACGGACGTGTTTAACGAATAATAATACATGTTTTAGAAAAGTTTTTATCTTATCGCCGAGACGGCATCGTCGAAAAGTCCTAGTCCCGTCCAGAGAACATAAAAAGCAAACAAAAAAATTCAATTAAATTTAAAATTTGCAACAGACATTTATTTGTTATATTTGATTATTGATACATGTGGTATTCATCAATTAATGTTCGAACAAAATACGAAAATAATAAAATCAACACAATTAACCGACGCGACATCAATACGACAAAACCGATGACATAAGTACCTATTAGCAATGTTAACTAGGCTTCCACAAATCTTATATATTTAGACATTTAATAGTTTAATGAAATAAATGTCATAATATAAAATACAGATAAATACAAACAGTGCTGGATAAACGTCTTTCAAAATATAGCATGGGCCAGCTAAAAATGGTATGCTGGCTGCCAATATCATAATGCCAATAACATCCCTGTCTTACTTGGTAATTCTTCGACTTAATGTTGTAAGAGCCTATTAGTGTTACCCAAAAGATAATGTAGGAGGTTGGTTCTAAATAATAATAAATTGTTTTCAAAAATATTTGTTTTATTTTGTTGTTTTACAGAACGACCATCATTTAATTATAAATTCGACGTTTTCTTTATCATTATAATTATTATATCATTATTTCCATTATATTGGGAACATAGTGCATATCATATTGGCCTTACGACGTGATTATATGAAAACGTAATAGAATAATTTAAAAAAGTTTAAATCTATAAATAAAAAAATTCGGGTTTAAATATTTCAAAAAATAAACTTTACCTACGATAATACGAATATCAATTGAAAATAGAAAATTTTAAAATGTTAGTTGTCATTTGCCAATTACAAACTACTGCCTTTGATTTTTTATATACATTTTGGGTGTCTACAACACTAAACACGTCATTAATCTGGCCATACCTATTCGTTATTTTTAAGAAGTTTTTTCTTGTAGACAAATGTCTATGAATAGTGTGAAAGTTATCTAGACGCATAATTTTTCAACCCATTCTATTATTATATTTTCGAGTTAATATACCGTATAATCACTATATTTGTACAGACTACTAAGTAGTCACTACTTGAAGCAAAATCCGCCACATAACTATTCTTTTAATAGTAGTTCCTTAAATATACCTTCCCTCTAATCCTGTCAAATGCTTGCCATCCCACAATTTATTCGTGATCTTCTCAATAACATACTGGATGCCCCTGACCTTTCCCGTTAAAATTTCATAATACTAGAAACCAAACTCCTTTTTATGTTCCTACCCACTGCATAGAATGCCAACTGCTGAGATCTTATAACAGTGAATGATCTAGGTCCATTCTACTATTAATACCATACTGTATTTGTATTCATTACACACAACATTTTTATTTTAAAAAAGCCGGTTAATCAAATCAAATGATAATAAAAACTAAATTTCAAGCCTCTAGTTACTCTTCAGGGCATATCGAGTTATTCATAATCATAATTGACGCAATTTTTGAAAAAAATTACGGACTAAATAATTTACGGGCATAAATTCCATCAATTATATAATAAAGTGTGAACTACTTTATTTTACATTTTATATATTATTTTACAAAAATATTTTTAATGTCAAATGGAAATAACTAAATATAAAATACCTACATCTTTTATCTATACAATGGTTTAGTAAAGCAGTGTTTCACTTGCCTCACTTGACGAGTCGCCACAGTGTGATCTTGGTACCCAAGGTTATAAAAACATGACCCCCAGATCTGACTATCAGAAAATAAAACACTTGTGGAGTTTCCATGTGATTTTACGGAGCAAATTCACTATACTGAACACTTTTTTAAAAAAATCCATGGATTTTTTTTTATTTTGATGGCATCGAATATTTTAACAGTATTGAAACTAAGTTTTCTTTTTATTATCTGAATAACCGAAAAAATTGGGCTATGTTATAAATACTCTCTTGGTGCCATTATTACACCCAGAAAATCGAAGTATATTTCTCCATATGTTATTTATTAATTAACATTTGAATTATGAATTATAATTATTAAAAAATAATTATACCATCCGAGCTTGTTTTTGTTTATATAATTGATGATGATGAACTTTTTAAGACTATTATTGTGTGGGATTTTGTCTCTTCAAGCTACCCAAAAAAGCGAACCTAGCGATTGGCGTTCACTGTCTCTGTACACTCAGTTAATATAAAAATATTTCCCAATATACTGATGTGTATATTCCATTGTACTTAAAAAAATCACATCAGATGGAAAAATGTAAAATTATTATTGTGAGCGATACAATTATCATTTATAATCGATATTTTTAATTCTTAAGACAATTTAGAGATCAGAGTGACTTAGTTAAATGAATATGTTGGTACAAATGCAAACAAAAATGTATAACAATAGTCTATAGGTACCTACAAGTAAATAAGAGTCTACAATTTAAATTGTGCAAAATAATGTACTTATCTATTTTATTATACCATCTAAAAATGTTAAAATAGCTAAAGTTCTGTTACGCATTTAATGGAAATTCGAATAATACGAAAATCAAAAAATTAAAAATCTCCAAAGTAAGTTTGAATAACCAATTCTGATTTCACCGTGGTTCTTAAAATCTTAAACTCCATGGATGACAAATTAATGGATGACAAATTAAAAACAAAAATTGTATGAGAAATCCAGTAAGATACATTTATATTGATGATTTTATCAGCAAATATATTGAAAACCATCGTTTTTTTTCTAGCATAGATAATATTTGGTACTTGTGGAATTGACGGGTGAAACGGTCCCCAAGAGTACGTATGCCTATAACTTAAAGTATACGTTCAATCGATCGTAATTGGGTTTTCGTCCATTGAATTCAAGTATACAAAAGTTTCAGAAAAAAAAATGTATAATTATAATATTCATACCCACGACTGTCGGTTCCAGATCGACAAACACTGCCCTGGGCACGTGTTTACCGGCGCCGGTCTCACTGAAGAACGTGTTGAAGCTGTCGTCTCCGCAACCCACAGACTTGTCCGATGGCATTTGACCGTCGGGTTGAATGCCATGTTCGAGACAGTAAAGTTCCCAACAAGCATTACCGATCTGCACTCCCGCTTGTCCCACATGAATAGAGATACATTCACGCTGTTGAAATGCAAGTATGATAATATATTAATTTTACAAGTTAGCGCGTAAGTATAATATGGAGATACGAAATGCATACACACATGATAAGGTATAGAACGAAAGTGGATTTCTTAAAATTATTTCAAAACAGAATTTCGAGACTGTCTTTAATGATAATGAAGTTCACATTTGTACGTATATAATCAAAATAAGATTTGATTTGACTATAAACTTACCATGATTGATTTTATTTCGAATTTGAATGACGGAACGGCTAAATCAAAAATACAGACAAGTTAGATTGACACAAATGTATGAATGTAAAATTTGAAATCGAAACGATACTTAGTGATATTAGTTGTTAAGACTATAAAAACATATAATGACAAGTGAACATAACATAGTACATTTCAGCCAACAGTTGTTTGGTTATTTACTACCTGTTTCGATTATAGTTTAAATAATTTAAACGTTGTTTCTATTACATTCCTAAGATCTTTATGGGTCATATAAAATAAAAATAAAAATAATATAATTATTTGTAGAGTAAAAAGTATATTCCATATTATTCTTATACGTAATGATTTCACTATTTCACGTTAAAATTATGTTTAATAATAATTATACAACCGTAAATCGTTTAAGTTGAACACACGATACCTATATACATACTTGGTAAATTTATGATGTCCTCATAAATTGACAGGCCGGGATACTTTAAGTATTTTTTAATAGTACCCTCCAATATTGGTAGTTTTCCTGGTCTGTTTAAACTTCTGACATTCAATCATATTTAGAAAACAGATATGTCACAGTAAGATCAGAATCGTCCATACCCAAAATATCGTCAATTAATGATGGAGTACTTCAAGGAGCTATTTCTGCACCCTTACTGTTCAATCTTTTCATCTCTGACCAACCCACTACACCCCACACCACCACTGGAGATTACGCCGATGATAAAGCTACACTTGCCATCCACTCTGACACTGAGATGGCCTCTAACCTCACCCAAAATCACCTAAATTTACTGTCCAACTGGTACTAAGAATGGGGTATCAAAGTTAATGAAGCAAAATCCATACAGTGCACATTCACACTAAAACGAACAGACTGCCCTCACGTAAATCTCAATGACGTCCTCCTACCAACTGCTCGAAACTTCCTCTACAAACTTTTCCATTCTAGTACCCACAACCACAGAAATCCCCTAATATCTGACATTTCCATCCACACTATCCCTGGGGACCCCAGAAGGTGACTAAAGCGAACGTGGTGTCGTGACCTATTGGTTGATTAACATATCACCAAAAACATGTCCTAAAGTACCAACAATGGTTGGCTTCTTCCCTCAAGCCTACTGTCTCGATTATTTAAGTATTGTAAACACCATTCTAACTTGTACTCATTGTAAAAATATATTTATAGATTGTACAATTCTAAAATAATAATAAATAATAAATCACATGACATTACTTTTTTTTGTCTATTATTTCTATCACTTTCAACTAATATCTAAATATTCGTATATTTATGTAGGCCCGGATTAAGGGGGGCCAAAGGGGGCCGTGGCCCCCGGGCTCACGACAATTTGGGGGCCACATACGAAAATGTAGTCTTGTATTCCTCTTAATTCGTAAAATAACTTTAAAAAATTCAGTTTTATATATTTTTTTTTGCATTAATTTTTTTTTTTGTCACCTGTATAATCTAACTACCAAAGTACCAAACTTTGACTTTTGTCATTCGTGATTTTGATGTCTCGTATTTCATGTTAGGATAATATTTTTTATGTAATAGAATAGAAAAAGTTATTTTATTCTATGAATAAATTTTGTTATTTTACTATGAAAATTGATAATTAATGTCACTTGCTTGAGCTGTCTCAAACAGCAGAAGACTATAATACAGTGTGTTCAACGATAAAGGTAACACAAAATATTTCGAACGCATGACCTTGTATTTAATTCGGGTTTTTTTTAATGCATAAAGGACATAAAATTACATTTATTTTTGGTAAATTATAATTTTTTTTTTTAATTCTGCGCATACGCTACAAAACATTTTTTTTTTAAATTGCACCTCCTATTTTTTAGTTCAAATTTGAATTATGTAAATATTTTTAAGCAACTTTGTCCTTTAAAGTCTTGCTCTAACTTCAAAATTGACTAATTGAGAATTACTTAAAGTTCGATTTATAACATTTGAATTTATCGTACTTTTCAACAGTCTACATAGAGTTTTACGAATTGATATGTGATTTTTGTATTATTTTTTCTTAAAAATTAAGTGTACAGTAATCAGTACACAGTTCTAGTAATTTACAAACTTCTGCAGACATTTAAACACAAATTTCTCGTAAATGGTATAATTTTGGTTCATTAATTAAACAAATTATCACATATTTTATCATTTTAATTCAGTTTAAAAACGAAATTATGATTTTTATAAAGAACTTTTGTATTATTTTTAAGTATGTTTTATGCATTATGTTTAGATCATAAGAGACATTTAACGATTGCGATGTTTGAAAGAAAACTATCTAATTGTCAGACATATGATCGAAAATGGCTTAAGTATTCGCAAAATCGAGGAACAGTATATTGTTTTATGTGCAAACTATTTACTAGTTATTCTGATAGCCCATATTTTGTAAGTAATAGTTTTGATAATTGGAAAAAATTTGAAAAAATATCCGATCATAAAAATAGTATTGAACAGAGAAGTGCTGCAGTAACAAAGTGATTACTTCGAATAGATAAAAAAATTCTATAAATAGAGAAATGGAGAAACAAATATTAACAGAGACAAAATATGAGACTGAAGTATTGAATTGTCTCCAGTCACTTAACTTTGGTCAAAATATCAAAAACTTTACATCCTTGAAAGCGAGAAAAAAAATGTTTTTAAATAAAAATAATGTTCTAGTTTTATATTTACAAAGTTTTATTTGTGTTGTATTAACAAAAAAAAACATTGTTTTAGAAAAAAAATAATATCATGAAAAAAAATTATTCTTGGGGCCCTCTAAAATATCTGGCCCCGGGGCCCCAAATATGTATAATCCGGGCTTGTATTTAAGTATAAACTAATGATAAATAACTAGATAAATCTAAGTATGACGAATATTTTATTGCGTACTAAACTCAAATCTGTGGTAGGTAACATACAAAGATTTTTTAATGATTTTTAATTTTTAAATAATAAATAAAATACAATAAATATAATAATAGCAAAAATATTTCTTACATTTACTAAATAACCTAAATATGGAATTAAATAATTTTTTAATTTTTAGTTTACATTTTTATTTAAAAACACTCCATGATACTAATCGAGCATTATATTTGAAAAACGCATAGCTGATTGAAGTTAATTAATTAAACATTATTCATTATTATCTACTTAACACCATGTTTTTTTTAAACTTTTGAACAGTCAAAGTGATCGAAAAGTGTCCCCAGGAAAAAAAATAAATTAACTGAAATTAAATAAATTTAAAAACCGTATGATCGTTCACTTCACTCGGAATCTAAAGTGAAAATAAAAGAAAACAGGACGCGTTCGCAGAGTACGACGCTGTAACACCACTACACCAGCCCGATCTGTACGCGGAACTGCTCGTCCGCCGCCATCGGAAGATGGCGGTTTTCGACGGGCCCGCTGACCGACGCTCTCGCTTGTTGTCGTTCGGACGTGACCAGGCGGTATATATACGACCGCCGGCCGTCCACGTCTTCGGGGGTACTCCCGGGATCGACGCCGTACCACTAGCCGTCTGGCTTACCTAAAAACCCCATGCATTGTTGTGAAGATCAACAGAAAGGCTTATGCACACCTCTAACACAGAGGGCCCGTCCCCCGCTTCGTCACGTGTCTCACCGTGCGGCGTCGGCGGCGGGGCGCGCCAACTGTGACCGCTCCGACACAGCCGCGGGCCGCAAACCCAGACGTAAACACGCGCACGAGCGGCGCATGCGAATAATACCGCCGTACGGAGCGGTCTCGACGGTCGCCTTTCCTACCATCTACCCTACGCTCCACCCCCACCAAAAATTTTGCATTTTTTTTTTTTTTTTGAAAATTTGTCGTAAATGAAAATTCAATGCAACGGGTCATACCTTTTTGCTTGACGGGTTCGGGATTAAGTAAGTTCCCGCCAGTGACGGATACTGAGGGGGCACACGCCTTGCTCAATTTACGGTCGACTTGTTTTCCAAAGAACCTAAGGCGTTCATATAGCGCAGGGATTCCCAACCTTTTTTGCCTAACGGCGATCTTGATCATTTTAAAAATTTTCAAGGCACACAAATAAATATCCTGTTCTGAATATTAAGTTTCAATGTTAATGCTATTTTTAGAACTGATAGATGTTCTATCACTAGCCTACAATCTAGAGGCGGTGGTGTTGCAATATGCGTAAAAAATAATTTTCCATCAACACAATTTTATCCCCAATTTAATAACGTTGAACAAACATTCGTTGTTAAATTAAACTCATACGACAAATTGGTATTAGCAACATGTTACATCCCATAGTTCTTTTTGTTTACAATAATCACATTTAATCTATTAATAATAACTTGTCTAAGTTTAATAACAATATTAAGTTCATAGCTCTGTGTCATATAGCTTACCAGTGTACATGATATATATTTTCTAATGATGAGGGTCTAAATTTTTTGGGTAAACATTCAGAAAGTGCCTATTCTATTTTCGATTGTTTCACTTCAAATGAGTTCAATCAATATAACACGTCATCTTTCAATAAGCCTGGCCCACTACTTGATTTAGTCTTCTCTAACATAAAAAAAACACCTTTATCTCTCCTATTATAAATTAGTTCCAGTTGATAATTTTCACCATCTACTAAAAATAAGTTTTTAATTTAATAAAAACAATATTATATATGTGTTCGGGCCGGGAGCATATAATAATAACACGCGGGCCCGGTCACCGCGACTCCGCGGACACCTCTACCTGCCTAACACACACAGCTCGATCGGCCGCACGGTGTGTGTATAATATATTATATATAAACTTAAACACTCGAAAAACATTCAAATAATATTCGATATGCCACTGCGTAGATAAAAGCAATAACTGAAGTCACGAAACCTAACGTTCAATTTAAATCCAAGATAATATTTATTTTTTGCTAATACTAATCAAATACTCGTATCAAATTATTTAAGCTTTGAAGTTTGAACGATATCTAAAACGATAAAATTTTATTATTAATTTTTTGCTTATCACCTCAAATTTAATACTGTGTCTTTTTTTTGAACCTAATATATCTAACAAAATTAATGATTGTTTATTTTATTGCTTTTCTCGGAAAATAATAGATTTACAACAAAATTTTCACCTATATATTTTTTAGGTATTAACATGCTTCACAATTAAGGTTGTATAAAATTTTACTCTAAGTGCAGTAGTTTGAACGTACACTTTAAAAAAACAAAAAAAATACAAAATAATTGAAAATATTGCCCTTTGGGCAATTTTCAACCCCCTTGCGCCGCGTCTTAGAATTGACTTATCATTGGCAAACTTCGTAGGAATTATTTTAATATGTTTCTTAAAACTATTGAGGGGCGTCCTGATAAAAATATGAATTTTTTTTTTCCCATAAATAAGGACCACCCTAGTGTATATACTTGTGAATAGCCGGACAGCAGTGGTTGGAATCGCCGCGCAAATACTGTCTGACTATGTGGTGTGGTGGAGTGTGTATGTGTGTAGTGTGTGTGTGTGTGTGTGTGTGTGTGTGTACCTAAAAACTAATAGGAAAAGGTAACTAAAATAAATGATAACAAAAATAAATTGGTAACTCAGTGTTGCTGTATAATAATAATAAGACAATAAATAAATAAATCACAGCAACACGTAAATAAATAAAAAATAATTAATGAATAGCCCTTTGGCTCAATTACAATAATAGATAAAACAATAAACATAATAAAATAAAAAACTCAAAAATTGCGTGGAGATTGGACTGGCCAGTCGCTACCGAAATCCTCAATAATAATTAATAAATAATGCACACACTCTCACAATTGATAATACATAAAATAAAAATTCACACACAGACATACACTAATGTAATAATAATAATAATAATAATAATAATCTTTATTAACGGAAATTTAATTCCAAATTACATTTTTTTTTTATGTATAATATAATACAAAATGTTTTTATCTATGAGCTTATAATGATAGGTATAAATTTATAATTTACAAAAATAATTTACAACAATTTTAAAATTAAATCAAAAGGTATAGGGGAAGGCGGGGTAAGTCCGTACGAGAGGCAAAACCGTATGATAAGGTTTTTCGAACAATAAGTCAAGATAGAAAAAAAATTATTGATGTTTATTTGTCCATGACCGTTATTGTTATTGTTATCGATAACTATTAACCTCATTTTTAACAAATTACGGCTCAAATTCTTGTTATCACAAAATATGTGTAATCACTATTTTTTTTTCATAATATATTGTCATTAAAAACTTTTATACTTATAATTGTTTGATGTGAAAAAAAACTGCATCAAATTACGAAAAATTAAGTACACATTATTTAATGATATAATATGGAGGAATGTTGCTTATACTTTTTAGTTAATTGCTGTTGATTTGAATACACCTACTGTGGGGCAAAACCGTTGGGGCAAAATCGTATGCTATACGGAATTTCCCCAGCGTTTTATACGTGGCTATATTATTACGTGTTATAATTTACTTGATAACTTTATATTTGTATTAAAGATGGTTCGTAATTATGTACGTAATTATGAACCTATATTACTTCATAAAGAAATTAAAATGTTGCTTTATATAATTATTTTGTTTCGTTTTAAATATTGGTAGGTAGGGACCTACCCATTTATCTTATTTTATAATATAAGTATTAAGTTTAATGTTTATTTTATTTTCATTATTTTTTTACTTACATGAATATTTAAACATGTTTGGTTTAAATGTTATTTAAAAAGTTTGTTATGTAAGGTTACAGATCGTAAAGAACTACCCTACAAAATTTTGTTCATAATAAAGTGAAAGTAATAGTTGTTAAATGAGTTTTTTTTTTTTTATTCTAAAGTAAAAATTTACTCAGGATTTTTAATTGAGGAGGGGGGATATTAATATGTATTGCAAAGAGTGCTTATTATATTTCTACTATTTTAGATCATAAAACCATCCATACGGGTTTTCCCCAAGACTAATACGGTTTTACCCCACCTATGGGGAAAAATCGTATTTTTTAGTACTTTCAAAATTTGGATTTTTTTTTTTAGTTTAAGTTCAGATTTTTTGAAAATGCTTCAATATTAATGAAGCTAACAATATTTGTGATATATTTACGCAATCCAGTTTCAAATTTTTCAAATGTTGTAAGTTTTACAGTGCCTAGAAGTTAGTAGTACGGTTCTGCCCCGCCTTCCCCTACACAGAATACAAAGTAATACATGAAAAACTTAAATAAATAATAAAAAATAAAAACAAAAATCTTTATAATTTTTTTTTTTTAATTTTATATATCTTAATATTTGAACAGAAAATTCTTCTCAAAGATGTATTAAAAAAATCAATATTTTCAACAAAATTACCAGCTAACATTATAATATTTGACGGCGAATTTGACATGTAGGACGTGGTTACAGTTTTTATATAAAACAAGATTTTTTTTCTGGAATTCTTTGCATTTATTTTAAAATTTAAGTTTTGGAGTATTTCAGGGCAATCAATCATATTATTTATTATTTTGTATAAAAATTTTAGTTTTATTTGATAAATTAACACACAAATAAAACTATTGTAAATTAAACAAACATTAAAAAAAAAAATAATAAATTAAAAGGTTCGTAGCAATTAGTGCACATTTTAAAATAATATAATAAAAAGTGGCGATTTGCGCACGTACAAAAAATTATTACAATAATGGCTATTAGAGTCCAATAACTATTAATTTTGTATACAAAGAACAAGGTGATTATCAGAGTAGCTACAACGGCTGCATCCGAGTTGCGGTCAGAGACAATTTTTGAAATAAGCACATATAACAGTTGCGGTCACCCGAATTGTAGGTAATATCCTAGTTGCGGTCACTCTAAATGTAGGTAATATCCTAGTTGCGGTCATGTACCTAGGGTTATATATCTGTTTATACATAGATGTTATCTATTATCTTTTACGATAAACATATTTTCCGATTTATCATACATACAATATATTTGTGGAAACACCACTACTTATCTGTAAAGTTTATATATAAAATAGATTAAATTGTATAGGCTGGTCGTAGTTTTCAATATTGCATTCAGTTTGCCTACAACTTAGTAAGCTTGTGGTGAAAATGAGTTCGCTCAGTAATGTAATGTTAAGTGAAAAATTAAAAACACTACGGGTAGTAAATGGTTATAAATAGGGCCCGGAATTATATGCACAAAAAATGTATGAAATATGCATGCATTTATGCACTGAATATCATTAAAATATGCACTTAAAATATGCAAAAATATGCGAAAATATGCAAACAAAAATGAAAGTTTAATAAATTTATTTAGTTTTAAAATGTATATAATTCATTAAATAATCTATATTAAATAGAAAAATGTATTCTAAAATGTATTTACAATATTTTTGTACGTTGTATTGAACTGCATTGAGTTGTAATTTGAACATTCACTCATCTAAACAAAAAGTCATGAACGAAAATTAATTTGAACAAATGCAATAGATTTTTAAGATATTTTTAAATTTACCTGGAGAGTTACAGTTAACTACTAAAGACTTGGCTAGATTTTCAAATAAAAATGCACGTCGGTTTTCAGCAAATATGTTCTTGAATCTAGAAAAACTTCGTTCTACATCCGTTGAAGATATCGGGGCATACTTAAAGTATACTAAGTCACTGCTTGAAAGATCTTCTGGTATATTGTTAGTTGAGGTATTTTCTCCAGTTATAATTTTGGAAATATTTGATAACTGTCGAAATCCGTCATTTTTTTCAATGACATTTTTAAATTTATTGTATATTTCAACACCATTTGCACAATATACTTCTTTAAACTTATTCTCAATATTTTCAACAATTTTAATGGAATCAGTTAACGGAAGACATTGCTTTTCTAAACTCGTTATGGCTGCTTTTAATATTCCATAATTTGAATAAATAAATACTAAATCGGCTTCCAATATATTTTGTTCCAACATTATTTTTTTTACTTTTTCGATGCATATTGCGTCCTCGGCATTCAATTGCTGAACTACATTTAATATTGGTTTAAAATATTCACAGTAATACATTGCTGCCTCCAACCATGTTCCCCATCGTGTGATAATTGGCGAAGGAGGTAAAGGGACATCGGGAGTTTCTTTTTTACTTCATGATACACTGAATTGACGTTTTCTTGATTTTTTCTATAGGTATATGCATTATATTTCAGAAAATTGCTGAAATATGCACAATAATTTAAAATGGTCCAAATATGCAAAAATATGCCAAGTTTAATTTTGCATATCAACACATTAGGTTAAGATTAAAATTTGTATCATACCTAGCTACTTTTTAGATAAATAGATAGAAATATGCAAATGCATACAATTCCGGGCCCGGCCCTGGTTATAAATTTCGGTTTTATCGTACTCTTGCGAATAACGTGCAACGATGGGTATGTTGTAAAAAAACATGTAATGCGGCTATAAAATATGATGTTGACGGTGCCATTTGTGAACAAAATATAACACATAATCACGAACCAGATGATCACCGATCATTAGTAAGACAAAAGGTTAGTAACAGCGTTAAACGTTATAAAACATTGTATTATATTATTTGACATAAGTTAAACTAGGTACTTAATTTTATAAAACATTATATTATATTATTTGACATATTAAGTAAACTACTTAATTTTATAAAACATCATATTATATTATATTATTTGACATAAGTTTAATCACTTAATTTAAACATATGTAATTTAAAAAAAAATGTATCAAACATTATAATATATTTTTTGACATACTCAGTTTAAACAGAAAACCAAGTAGATAGGTACCAACATTTTTAACCATACCTACACAATAAATAAGAGTGTAGACAGTCCTAAGTCTGTTATAAATGGGAAGGGAAATGTTGAAAATAATATGTAAATAAAATGATTGATCGCAACTAGTATGTACCTAACCTTTTTGTGGATTGACCGCAACTAGTATGTAACCTTTTTGTTGGGTGACCGCAACTAGTATGTAACCTTTTTGTTGGGTGACCGCAACTAGTATGTAATTTTTGGTTTTGACCGCAACTAGTATACACGGGCTACAACAATATATATATATATATATATATATATATATATATATATATATATACTATGTATGTATAATAAATTTGGAAATTCGTACAAAAAAAAATACTATTTACTACGGACACCGTAATTTGTACGGCGCGGTGGGCGAGAAAAGAAGATTGTACTGGAAAATTTACATATTAAAAACGATTATATAATTTTATTCACAATAACACTAACTTAATTTACTGTGTTTGTGCGAGTGTGTGCGTGTGTGCGGCCGATCGGCCGTTGACCGTGAACGTACTTAATTATAATTTGCCATTAATGATATCGCGGTAACTGGTTACCACCACGATTTCGGCGGCGCCCGTGTCTCTTAATAATCACGCAGCCGACACAGCAGCTGCATGCGTTAACGTTTTTCGCAATCTACATATATATAAATATATATATATAATATTATATAATAATTCAGAAAGACGAAACAAAAATAAAAACGATGTAATGTGTATGGCTGTATGCGTTACGGTCTTAACAGTTATAAATTATAATAATAATAACTATAAATGAGACATGGGTACATTTTGAAAACTATGATAAAACATACCTACGGTATAAATTGCCATAAAGCATTAAAGCTAAAACGAGATTTTATATGACTATAATTCCATATGATATCTAACATTTCAAATATTATTTTGATTTAGCCCACGTGCCCTCCTTGTGCTATGTGGGTGAGCGGGTTCTCGCTTCGACGGTGTGTGCCGTGAACTTGCGGTTGATAAGAGAATATAGACGCGGCCGGTGACGTATGTCTAATGACACAGCTACACGGTTTCGCGTCAATATTATAATAGTTATATTACCTAATGAGTAATAACTTATATTACTTTTATATTTAATGTCCATACAGTAAACATTACATCGATTGGAAATTTATGATGAATGAAACAACAGTATTTCTCCGTGAAATCGCACAGAACGATTTCATAATTACGCGACCAGAATAATACTATTATCATTGACTCGCGTTATTTGTTTACCTCAAATGAATAATAATTAAATTAATTTTTGAGTTTGAAATTCATAAACGTATTTTAATTATTTAATTTTGTTACTAACCAAGAAAGCATTCATTATAATACTTTTACTAAACAAACGTATTCGAGGCATTTTGTTTTACTAACTGCACCTAAACGGAAGGGTCCTTTTTTATTTGACCGGCAACGAAAATGCGCTGTTAATAAATAATCATAAATAAGATAGACACCACAATTACGCACGTTCTATTAGTTCGGTGTACTATATACTGTGTTATTATTTATTAGTTACAATATTTTTCTAAATTTATGTTTGTCACCAAGTCTCTCCATAGTCACTTGGTTTTTTTAGAACGAATCTTGCATTTAAATACTACACAATTAAAATACTCTACGATTCACCTGTAGCCCACCGGGCAGCTAGTTTAGTATTAAAATAATTATTTAATAATAATAATAATAATAATAATAATAATTTATTTTTATTATTTAGAATTTTATTTGTTATTTAGTATTTTTATTTAGTATTATTTAGTATTTTAATAAAAATAAAAAAAATCGAGGATACGGAATTGTTCCCATTTTTATCAATTTTTCGGTAGTTTTCGCCCACGCTTGGAAAAACTATTGAGAAATTCGGAAAATGCTTTCTCAAATGTACCATCTCGACAAAATTTCCGTTCTAAAAAGTTGCCGGATGAAACTTTTGGACCAGTATTTCGATAAGAAAAAGTGTCTCCATACATGGAAAAAAAAATTACTGTTGGGTTTTTTTCGTTACGGAATTTCTTGATTCGGTCGCCGCGCTCAGAGCCCGCGATAAAAGCTATGCAATAACTAAAAAATGTCATGTCAAATACAAATATAACGCTTAAATCAAATCGCTTAAGTTATTTGTATCTAAAAACAGACAGTTGACTCATAAAACGTAAAATTTATGAAAGAAATAAAATTTGTATCATTATTATTATTATTATTCTAGACGGATTTAAACTGAAAGACGAACTAATGAGTAAGATAAAAAATATGTCAAGCCCTTCCTCAGATGTAAACAAATATCCCCGCCCGTGGTGTACCCGACAACGACGGACCGCGACAGCACGGTCAGCGGTACGTCGGGGTCACGCTACACGGCGGCGCTCGTGCCGTGGTGCGTGCGGCACCGAAAACGATCGGCAACACCGCCCGCAGCACCGACGGCGTGCGCGCGCGGTGATCGTCACGTGAAACCGGTCGTTCTTCTCATCGAACGTACGAGCCTTCGCGTCGCCGGCGGCGTTGACTGGTACGGCCCACTCACTCACCCACACGTTCATCCCGTCGCCGCCGCCATCACGTTCCGTCGAGTCGACCGTCATCTCCGAGACACCTCTCTCTTCCCCAGCGCGGCATCGCACTCGTTGACGTCGGCGGCAGCGGTGGTTCCACCACAGAATAAATGAAATTTATATTAATAAATTTCATTTATTCTGTGGTTCCACTTCCACCCGCCTCTTAATCATCGCCACTTACCGCTTTCGTGGATTCGTTTTCCCCCGCCGCCCGTCCGGCGTCACCCGTCGTTCTCTCGCGCGTGCAAGCAGCCAGCAGCTGGTGGCAGAGGCGATGGCGGTTAGCAGAGAGCAGAGGTATACGCATAAACTCCTGGTACAAATTGTTCAAAATTCATGCGAAAAAACAAAGTCCCGACGGTGTAGTTCTTGCGCATAGTTTTTAAGACAACAAGCAACGACCACAAAAAATGTACAGCATACTTGTTCGCTCCTGCTATAAGTTTTTTTAAATGAATAGGTATGTAAAAGAAAAATGTCTCGGTGTTGTCACTGCATTCCGACTTACCCAATAATAATTATTATGTTAATTATAATTATACATTATGATTGCGTTCAAACAACGTATTTCATATTTTCATACAGAATATATTTGGGGACCAATGTATTCAACACACGACCACATAATACGCATCATATTTTTTTAATCATTTTTATTCGATGACGATGTTGAATAATTTCGTCTGTGATTTTTCATAAATTTTTGATTATAATATATAGGTTATTATAATAATAAACATTATTAGCGAAAAAACAAGTGTGTGATAAATATCATAGTTCATAGTTTAATAGCTTGTATAATAAAATACGAACAACTATTTTTTTATTAAACGGCCTATTAAGAGTATTTAGATGAAAATCGATGATCAGATTAAATTGACTTGTTTATGATATTTATTTACTACTCATTAGAGCTCAACGTTACTTATGAACACACATTTTTATCGTTAATAGTATAGTCTACCAATTTTTGACAATAGTCACATTTGTTTCGGAAAATTTCTTAAATGATTTGATGTCGTGTGAAACGTTATAAAGATTTATACAATTATTAATTTAAAATTGTACAATTTTCTAAGTGACGATATATATTACATTTATTTGTAAACTCTCAACCACACGTCATGTTAGTAAGTAATTAGTATGTTATTCACGGCTAGTTAGGTTAGACAGAAACGAGTAACGTTCCAAAGAACGACGAGAGCAGAGGTGTACGCATAAACTCCTGGTACAAATTGTTCAAAATTCATGCGAAAAAAACTAAGTCCCGACGACGTAGTTTTTTAGTGCGCATAGTTTTTTTTTTAATGGCTAAGACAACAAGCAACGACCGGCAGACCACAAAAAATGTACAGAATACTTGTTCGCTCCTGCTATAAGTTTTTTTTAATTAATATGTAAAAAAACAAAAAAAATCTTGATTCACGATTTTTGAATTTTTTAATAATCGTTAAAGAAGTGTTCGAGTAAAGTCATATTAAAATATTATAAGCGACGAATTTCTTGGTTTTACAAATGTGTTAAATATTTTTATATTTAAATTATCATTTTTTTTTTTAATAGACACTTTTTGGTAAACTTAAGTCTTAATTAATACAAATGTTCGTCCAGCATCTCTTAAGATCAGACATTTTCCAATTAGCACTTCTATTTCTATTTTTATCAATTATTATCAATAGTTTTTTCAGCTGTGGTTAAAATACACATGCAAAATTCATTTAAATAAAGCTCAAATACTTAAGTTTACACTGTTTTATTAAAATATGTAAGTGTACACTTTTTAAATATAATAAAAAAAACCTTTGAAATTTAATAATAAATGGGCTATATATACTATTAAATACATTTATTTAATTGTATTCTTGAAAGATAATTCAACCATTCAAAACGACGGAAAACTTCGCTCGTGACTGTAAATCCTATAAGTAAGTACGGCTGAATTATTCCGGAGCAATGGTTTAGCGGCCGAGACGAAACTAACGAGTGACGTCAGCTAGAACGTCGAGTGCAGAGATATACGCATTAACTCCTGGTACAAATTGTTCAAAATTCATGCGAAAAAAACTAAGTCCCGACGACGTAGTTCAACAAGCAACAACCATCAGACCATAAAAAATGTAATACTATTAAGGGTATTTTGATGAAAATTGATTATCACTTTAAATTGACTTTTTATGATATTTATTTATTTATCATTAGGGCTCTAAGTTGCTTATAAATACACACTTTTTTTTTTTTTTTGTTAAGTACAGTCGACCAATTTTTGACAATAGTCACATTTTTACGGAACATTTCTTAAATGATTTGATGTTGTGTGATAAAGATTTGTACAATAATTATTAATTTAAAACAGTACAACATTTTCAGTCATATAGTCCAAAATGACGTTGGTCCAACACACGTGTCGCTACCACCTTAATTATGGGACCTTGATTGTCTGACCAGATTCATAACTTGTTGTGTTAAATATTGCAAAATATCACGGCACGTGTAGCCCATTAAATTTCGTGGATCATCTTATTACATTTAAATCCAAGGATATTGTGCTGCATTTATTTTTTATAATTAACTATAATTATGGAGTTATCACATACAATGTCGTACATAACAATAATTGTGCAATTTTTTCCCAAAATATATGATTAACTCTATAGCATTGATTATAGAATATTCTATTATATTATATAATATATTATATAGAATAATCTATTCTATAATCAATGTCTATAGTACCTTTACACAATGTTATTAACACGATCGAATACGATTTCGCTATCTACACGACACGAAAGTAATCTTTCATGATACTATATATATATATATATATACACACATGTACAGTGTCTTTAAATTTAACCGCTAGATGGCGCTAGATATTTGATCCGGTGTATAATTACTTTTATACGTTCGACTCGGTTTTATTCTTTTGTAAAGCGTTTGAATGAAAAATGACAACGTTGAAATTCCTGGATTTCTGACTATAATATTACGGTGCCACGTGTGTGCACTTTGAATGGCTCACAACCTTATAGTCGTATAGTACGAAGGCGTTCTCAGCGTACCTATTATTAATAATATATAAATATATATGTATATATATATGTTACGGTAAATGATGTTAAATGGAAATTAACGTAATTCACCGGTTATTAACGTTATTTACCAAATACACAGGTTATTATCGTTATAAACCGGATAATTACATCAATGACCAAATACACAGGTAATTGTTGTTATTATAGAACAAATATGCACGTGAATCTCAAATACCTACTACAATTTTAAAAAAAAATGCATTATTATTATTTATTTGTTTTAACAATTTGTACTCCCATGACATTTACTATTACATAATTTTTCAGCCCCACGGCAGGCACAACGTTTATTATTACAACCAGTCTTGCAATGGCAACGCTGGTATAGGCCCAGTGTCCACCTCATCTGTAGCCGATAAAGTTTTATCGATTTAACCAATTAGTACAGTCGTTGCCAGATAAATTGAGACGGCGGCGGCGGCGCGATAACGGAAAACCAGTGGTTCTCCGTATTTCAATATTATTACCGAAAATACATCAATAAACCAACTATTGTTACAAAAAATATTTTACGATATTAATTTAAGATCAAATATGCCGATAATGATCTTTTATTTTAGAACAATAAGTAGAAATTGTAAAATAATATAATTAATGTAATAATAATACATAATATTTATAATAATATGATAAAATAATAAAATCTATATATTTTTTGCACTGAGCCGGGTTCGAACTGGTGACTGCGCGCGTCGTAGCTAACTGTGGGACCTTTGCACCACACTGCCAGCGACTAGTTTGGGCTACACTTAATGAAAAGCGCCGCCGCCGCCGTCTCAATTTATCTGGCAACGACTGTACCATAATTAGTTTAGCGATCACGTCTTGATCATTGCTCGTTGGACATTATTTTAAAATAAAATCAACATTTCCCAAATCATACGGTTATTAACGTTATTCACTAGAAAATAACGATAATTCCCACATTCATAGGTAAATAACGTAAATAACTGGCGAATAACGTTAATTTCCGATATAACATCATTTACCGTAACATATATATATATATATATATATATATATATATATATATATATATATTAGAGTTTAAACTCGTTATAAACTTCGTTGAATACATCAATGAGGTCGGTGAAGCCGGTGAAGGTAAACTATATATTATAATACGCATCATTCATTTAAACGTATCGTATATAATAAACTTTATGAAAATGGACATTAGGGTACTAAAAGTCATTATTTTTTTATTAAAATATTGAAAAGAGTAAACCTATATTTTTATTTTTATTGAGTGAAAATTAAGAGGGGATTGAATTTCATTATTGATTTATGTTTTATTACTAAAAATGACATCTAAATTTTAGAAATGTTATTTGTATTTAGCGCATAAAAATTAATTTATAATGTTGCTGTAAAATTATAATGTTTATGACAAGTGACAAGTTACTGAGTGTAGCTTACACATTTTATCGTCGACATTTAGTATCTGAGACGATATAGTGTTTTCATGACGAAGTTGTACAATGAAGTTATAAAAATTTGACCTTTGATATCGCTGGTATCGAAATCATTCCAATTAATTGTAAATGTAAAATTACACTCATTGCCCTTTGGTGGCTATGTGGTGCACTATTAATTATAAATTATAATTCGTACTAATAACATTGTAGTAAACCAAGGTCACTCATTACACAAAAGCCAATATATAACAAAATCGTGATACTTTGACAAGTAGCTGAACTTACTCAAAAAGTTACGATCTCTTGTAATTTAGTTGTCTTTGTCAAAGTGTTTGTACGAAAGTTCACAACATAAAGCGTACGGAACACGGGCACGGGCACGGGGATAGATTCATTGAAATGTGTTCAACGAGTTTTTGAAAACCAACCCGGATTGACCGACCTACGTGCGTATCGGCCGCATGGCCCGTCGATTGTTATGGTCTCGTTTTGAAATAACTTATAATGGTCATGGTGTGTTACATTGTACCGGGTACATAACAGTTTAGTGTACGATTATAGTCGGTGATATGAAATATTGGCGATAGGAAAGATGTTGAGATCGAGCATTTTTCAATTAGAATATATCGTGTTTATCATTTATTTATTTTATGTCGTAATATAAATTAAATAGATTTAATATGTATTAAGTATGTATGTTTTCGACTCTTTGAGAGGAAAAAAAAGTTTTCGACCGAAATTCAACTTTCAGTAACATTAAATATTATCGTTTCCCTTGGCTGAAAATGTTGTATGTTCGTTTGCAACTAATACATTTTTTTTTCGCATTAATGTTTCTGTTTCCGTCATTTTGATTTGCTTTTTCAACACACGACCGAACTGAGCGTTGCTATATAAGTGAACGTGTCATCTAAATCATTGATTTCCTACTACTTATCTTTGAATTTTTGTGCCGACTGGAAAATAACGGATATCTCAGTACTCAAATATCGTTGTACGTTACAAAAATACCCGAAAAGCAATTATTTACGTGGTATTTATGATTGCGGCCTTTTTTGTGGGACGCGATTCTCCACTCCCGGCTTACGGATGCGTGTGTAATTGAACGTCTTGGTGAAAACGCCTCGTCACGAATTCGTTATTATCGCACGCACATTCGTTGCGGAAAGGTGTTTTTCAAACAAAGCTATCAGCGATACAGGCGGACGGTCGGCGATATTCGGCTCGGTGGTGTATACTGTTGAATACACGGGCCGTATCACGCGTGGCTGTCGTTTAGTGTTTGTACTGAAGTTGACAACATAAAGCGTATTCATTGAAATGTGTTCAACGAGTTTTTGAAAACCAACCCGGATTGACCGCCCTGCGTGCGTATCGGCCGCATCGTCCGTCGATTGTTATGGTCTCGTTTTGAAATTACCTATTATGGTCATGGTGTGTTAAGGTGGGTTTACACGTTCAGTTTAATTGCGCAAACAATTTTTCGATATTTTTGTTCAGTCCGTTTGCGCAAATGAACTGAGTAAATTATTTCGGTTTAGACATTCAGTTTTTAATTAAAATGTTTGTTCAGTCATAATTTGAAACTCTATCAAACATGTCGTCCATTTCCGATCTGGAGCGTTCTATTCTCAATGTATGTATAGTTAAAAAAAAACAGTTCATTTTGAATAAAATCAATGAAAAGAAAATTAATATAAAAAAGTGGTCAAAAAAAGTAATAAAATGTAGATTGAAATAAAATTGTATTTTATCCATACATTATACATTTAATAATAAACTAATAATAATTCAATTAAAAAATTATTAAAAATTTTAACTAAATTAAAATCGAAATCGAGTTGTCTATGGCTTTTTCATTATTATTATTATTATAAATCAAATATTTATTACAATATTAGTATAAGTATATAATATTAATATAAGTATAAAGTAATAAATTATAGTTTAAATGTGTTATTATTTTATTTATTATTAATATATTTCAAAAAAACTGGCTAAAAACCCACAGTTGTGCGTTTACACGCACGGAAAAAATGGGCAAACACCATAACTGCACAATTTTTTTCAGGCACTGCTTGAACTCGCACAGTCCAAAATTTTGGACTGTGCAGTCATACGATTTTCATTAACACGTACAGTTAGTTTGCGCAAATTTGAGTTCGTACAGTCCGTTTGCGCAGTTACACTGAACGTGTAAACCCACCTGTAGTATTAGGCAACGAACACAAAAACGTGTAAACGACATTTGTAATACTTAATATTCTAGAATAAATAAAATATAAAAAACAGCTAATAAGCATTTTGAAATATTAACTCATATAAATTTTAATAACAATATCACGACGGTTGATCATATGCATGGTAAACAAAAATATGTTTAATTAGGTTAAGTAAATATAAAACAAAAAGATTATTGTAAAATATAAAAGGGAAAGCAAGGGCGTTAAATAAAGTACTCTGTGACGGTCGTGTGACTCGACCGTTATAGATAACTTACCGTAACTTTCCAAGTGTTACTTTATTTCAAATTTAGGTTTTGTGTCTATGCGTACGATTTGATCGGCGTATACGACACACCTTAACAGATTAGTGTACGGTTAGGGTCGGCGATATGAAATATTGGCGACAGGAAAGAGGTTGAGATCGAGCATTTGTTAATTGGAATTTCATTAAAATATATCGTATTTATCATTTATTTATTTTATGTGGTAATATAAAGTTAATAGATTTAATATGTATAAGTACGTTTTAAAAATATACGGTATACAATCAAATTATACCCGGGCCACAAATTTCGTAGTATTTATGACTGAGGACTTTTTTTGTGTGACGCAATTTACCGCTCTCGGCATTGAAACTCTCACGTCATAATTTATCGACTACCGAACTTTTTTTTTCGTTTTTTTACGGCGTTAATCTTTTTTTAGGCCATACGGCCGAAGTAACAGGAAAGCACCGCAGGTATCACGAAAATGGTTTGGTATGGTAAGTGGTAGCGGTGGTGGCAGCAGCGGTGAGCATTAAAATATAAGGATAAAAGCATTACCGTATGATGAGCGACTGTGTGACGGCTTCGATAAAATCTCAAAACGAGTAGAAATTTATCACCTAACCAGCGTGTCGTCTCCGTTCATACGTAAAAACGAGACGAGGATTAAGTTTTATTACATTGTCCGGGACAATGTTATAAAACTTAACCTTCGTCTCGTATTTACGACAATATAAACACACAAACTCACACACACACACACACACACACACACACACACACACACACACACACACACACACACACACACACACACACACACACACACACACACACACACACACACCCACACACACACACACACACACACACACACACACACACACACACACACACACACACACACACACACACACACACACACACACACACACACACACACACACACCTTCACAGTGGTGCAGCAAGGGAACTGTGCCTACGCCAGAGTAGAAAATTGTCAAGGGGCACATAATATTGTGCTAGTTATGTTTATTTTGATAATATGACATTAGTTAGTACGTCGTCTATTTATTGAAAATATATTTTAAAAAATCATAATACTTATGTCCCTTTTGGGTTGTGGCATAAAGACAAATGACGATTTCCATTTGCGATTATTTTTTACCACCACTTTCATCACCCATTTCATTCACAGATTGTTATCGTAGTATAAAATATAATGGTCGAGTTTGTGCTGCGTAGATAGACTTCGTGTGATTAAGTATTTGTCGACTAGAATTTCATTACGATATTGTGTTCATCATTCTTTTATTCTATAAATGTAATATATGGTAAAGTAAAATACAATTTGATTTGAAAAATGAACAGTGATCGAAAATGTATCTCCATGTCGACGAGCTTAAAATATACAAATCGTTTTTCAAACAAGTCAGTAAATGATGAGAACAGTTTGAAATAAAAGCAATGTGAGGAACACATTTTTGATTTTCTTCATAACCAATCAGTTCCCGAATGGATCAAACTAAAGCGAAAATCTTCTTCAACAGAAGAACAGGGGAAAAATAAAGAAAATAGAGAAACTTTCATTTCCAATAATACATGTATATATTAAATACACATTATCTGGGCATATACTCATTTTCAGAAGTATTAAAAAAAATTCAACGGTATACAAGAATTACAATTCAAACTTCCACTGATACTCGGAATCCCACTATTCATAAACGTAGAAGATGAGGTATTAAAAGAAAGTAAAGCTTAAATTAATTGAAGAAAAAAAGAATATGGAGCCGGGACATCATAGAATAGTCGTTTGTATTAGTACCCTAAAAAAAAACAAAAAGTCCAATCGCGATTGGCGAGTTATTAATAGGTTAATGTTTTATTGATAATTGGTTAATGTTTGTATGTCTGTAAAACGTAATTTAAGCGAAAAAAAACTTCAGTTAACTATCATTATTTTTATTTATAAAAACAACATATTTCCAATGTAAACTACACGGAAAATGAATGACTCGTATTAGCCGAAATCATTGTAAAAACAAAAAAATCGTTGAATCGATTAAAATGAAATAAAGAGGAAAGAAAAGAGAAAAATGTTTCGAATAGTTTTCGACATAGCGGATATATTAGAAATATATATTTCTACGCGTGTTTTGGCACTCGTCGCTACGCTCTACTCAAACTACATATTATATCCCTAGATATATATATCCCTCGATTTGTTGTGTAAAACCACCTGTGTTTCGGACTTTGGTTTATAAAATTTTATTTTTTAGTTTACGTGTTATCGTATAAATATTTTTCGTCATCAGTTTGATAAATATTATCTCGAGTTTTAATAATATAAAATTCGTAAATATCAATGGAAATTTATAAATTTATTTTTTCTTTAGATAAATTAAACATAAGTATAAATAAAATTTATCACACGGCAAATCATGGCCTGGATCATAAATTTCAAATTCATGATCGTTCGAAATCCTGGTGGTTTTACACAACAAGTCGAGGGATATATATATGGTATATATATTCTAGGTGACCCGGCAATACTTCGCTATTGCGAAATGTCTCTTATAATAATTTTATATTTATTTTCTGGATAATAAATCATTATTTTTATTTTAGACCACTTCTAATCACGTCTCTATGGTAATGTGGGCATATAAATTAAGCGCTACCAGCGCGGATTCTTCACAATGTTGAAAAAAAATTATGTCGCTTGTGTCAACAGAAAAATTGATGCTTATTGCAATTTTCTTTTTATTTAATGCACTAACCCCTAAATGAGAGTTTGTGTATGTAAATTTTGTAGGTATTACTATGAATGGAACGACAAAATTGAATTGAGCCAGTATTAAGAAAATTCAAAGTATTAAAAAAATTCTTTGTAAACGGCGTTAGTAACTTTTTCTGGATCGGGGGCAATAATACACAAATTAAATATCTAATCAAAATAATTAATTGACACGTTATAGTATTTATCATAAGGTTCTTACACGTGTGACATGAATAATATTATGTATGAATTAATTTTAACACCGAGATATTCGTAGCTTGTCACTAGGTATAGCCCGACTGTTTCCGCTAGAGTATCACTCATATTTTTTGGTATAGCTCGACTTCGTCCAAAATAGTAGCAATAACATATATAAATATACAGTAGACGTCGTCTATAAGAATCACTTTGGTACCAGTACAAAGTGAGTCTTATAACCGAATGAATCTTATAGGCGAAGTGGAAAAAAAAAAAAATTACGTTTTTATAAATTTTATTTTACTACATATTTTGCTTTGGTTTTAATACATTAACACATATTAGTTATTACATATTACATACTTTATTATTGAATACATTTCTTAATTAATTATCATTGAATACATTTAATAATCCCGATAAAAAAAACTACTTGCACGTGTACGTATGTGTATTTATGTACCCGTAATTACGATAACTGTGCAGCCGCCAGATAATCAGTACAGTATAATAACGATAATCGTTGCGATTAATTTTTCAATATCTATTTATTTCTAAATTATAACCAACAAAGTTTATTTTCAACTATTTATTTTACAAAATTTGAGTCTTATAACCGATTTTTTTAGAAATGTATTTGGATACGTCCGGACCGTTCCAGTCGATTTTGAGTCTAATAAGCGACTGAACCTTATATCCGTGAGTCTTATAAGCGGCGTCTATTGTATAAATAAATAAATGAATAAGTATATATATATACATATCCCCTCGCGTGCCACGAACAGATCAAGACGTCACGGAAATCACGTGATTCGTACCTCCCTACGCTTTATCCCGTGTGACTCGTGTTGAAAACGCTTTCATTTTTCTTTTCCCACGTCTATAGCGTTATACTTAATTCTTGGGCTTTGGCAATTCCGTACAACATACGCTTTATCTTCCACGAAAACAAAGATACGTAAGTACGCCGACGTCAACAAGCGGTCGTCCGCTCCGCAAAAGTCATACAACAGCCGCGACGTCATTCGATTGCCAGTTCACGGCGCAGTGCAGCCGGCGTTTTCTCGACCGACAAAACCTTTCAATTTTTCTTTTGAATTGTATTGTCGACCACCTCAAGACTTCTGGCATCGTTAGTTTATAAAATATACGATATTGTTAACAACACTAAAGAATTATTTTGAAATAAAAACACCTGAAGGTCTTCCAGGTACCTGGCCGCCCAATCGAACGTAATCTAACGACTTGTCCTCTTTTAACCCAGTGTGTACGTGGGTGTGTGTGTGTGTGTGTGTGTGTGTGTGTGTGTGTGTGTGTGTGTGTATGTGTATGTGTGTGTGTTTGTACGTGCGTTTGAGTATTTCAGTAAGATTTGGTGGCAAAAGGTTCTTTAATATGGGTTTTGCCATTGTTATGAGGTATCTACAAATAATGTGCCACACGCTGACTCGTAAAAATCGTTATATTTCATACCTAACACAATAGCACGGACACGAGGGCAGGTGATTTGAGACGGTTTGAATTTGCTTTGTTGGAAACGAACTAAGACGAACTCCCTTGTATTGGTGCCGCCACTGTCAACATCCGATTGACAGATTGTTATCGTAGTATAAAATATAATGGTCGAGTTTTTGCTGCGTAGATTGACGTCGTGCGATCATGTATTTGTCGACTAGAATTTCATTATGATATTGTATTCATCATTTATTTATTGTGTACCGTAATATACATTATAAAATAAATGTATATATTATAAAGTAAAAAACAATTTGATTTGAAAAATGAATAGTGATCGAAAACGTATCTTCATGTTGTACGAGATCACACTGAAAAGTCGCACTCTTGGAATACAAAGTGACGGAAAATGCAACGGTTCTTATTCTCATATAATGTTTTAATGACTTAAATCAAAAATAAAATTTAAATTTAAAACGACCTGTCCCGAAAATATGCAGATACCGAAAACCACGACGTTGGAAAAAATTTGAAAGTAAAAATATTTTTTTCCAAACCTTTTGACTGTGTTGTTTGAAACAAAAAATTAAAAAAAAAATTGTTTAAAAAACAGTTTAACTATGTCTCAAAAAGTATTATATAGCGTGTAAAAATGTAAAATATGCCCTGAAAACAGAAATTACTCAAAACATGCATATCAAAATATGCAATAAAATTTCAGAAATCGCTTTGAAAATAGCATGCAATGTATGTGTTTCGTACAAAACAAGTATGCAAACACTACAAGTCCTCTGCCCTACGTATTAATTATCAAGTAATGCATTTTTAAATTTACGTAAATTGCCCCATAGAGGTATTTTTCGCTTCACGAGCGAGTTGACGGGGACGGTTGTAGTGAATTTTAAAGTAATGATCAATAATTTCGTTAGTTAAACGACACAGAGAAAAGCTTCAAAATCAACATAAATACCATTCATATATTTCACAATTTTTCATGGTATTGTCGGTAGGTTTTATTTTCAAAATTATCTAAAAATTTTATGTTTGACAAGGAAGACAATATTTTATCAACCAAAAGATTAAAAACTTGTTGTTTTACCTGCATTCAAAGTTTCATTTTGCAAGGATGAACCTATTTCTTAAAATAAATATTTAACGATTGAAATAGACATAAAAACAGATTATTACATAAGTATGGTAAAATAATGTACCTAAACGGAAATGAAAATATAAAACCTGAGTCAACATTTTTAAAATTTTCTTTTGTCGTGAGAAATGTGTGTGATTATTATCATATTAAACTGTAAAAAGTTTTTTAAAGTATTTAAAACTTTGTTAAGGATATACTTGAACAAAATTATTTTTCCAAGTTCTATTTTTAGTCCAAAAGTTGTTAAATTATTTAAAATTTTTTTTCAATGTATGCAGTAATACTTCGATAATATGTCAATAATATAAGAAGAAAAACTGTAGATTCTATCAAAATTGAAAAGAAAGAAATAACATTTTTTTGGCCAAATTGAGTAAATTAATATATTATCGTTTCCCTAAGTTCTTAATATTCGTTTGCAACTCATACATTTTTTTTCTCGAATAAATGTTTCTGTTTCCGTCATTTTGTTTCGCTTTTTCAACACACGACCGAACTGAGCAGTGAGCATTGATATATAAGGGAACGTGTCATCTAAATCATTGATTACCTACTACTTATCTTTGAATCGTTTTGCCCACTGGATATCTCGATACTCAAATATCGTTGTACGTTTCAAAAATACCCCAAAAGCAATTATTTACGTAGTATTTATGATTGCGGCCTTTTTGGTGGGACGCGGTTCACCGCTCCCGCCTCACGGGTGCGTGTGTAATTGAACGTCTTGGTCAAAAGGCCTCGTCACGCTTTCGCTATTATCGCACTTCGTATTCGCTGCGGAAAGGTGTTTTTTTACAAAGCTGTCAGCGATAGAGGCGGACGGTCGACGATATTCGGCTCGGTGGTGTATACTGTTGAATTAGTTCACAACATAAAGCGTACGGAACACGGGCACGGGGGTAGATTCATTGAAATGTGTTCAACGAGTTTTTGAAAACGTACCCGGATATACCCGGGCCACAAATTACGTAATTTTGACCGGGGCCTTTTTTTGTGTGACGCAATTTACCGCTCTCGGAATTGAAACTCTCACGTCATAATTTATCGACTACCTACCGAACTTTTTTTTTCGTTTTTTTACGGCGTTTATCTTTTTTGTTGTCCATACGGCCGGAGTAATAGGAATGCACCGCTTCGCCGGTTTTACGAAAATGGGTGGATATGGTGCGTGCGTGCGTGCGGACGAGTACCTACAATATTTGGTGGCATAAACCTTCTTTTACATATATGTTTTCTGTTATTGTTATGAGGTACCAACAAGTAATGTGCCGCACGCTGGCTCGTAAAATATCGTTATATTTTATACACATCGCACTATCCCGGACACGAGGCCAGGTGACTTGAGTTGGTTTGAAATCGTTTCATTTGAAACGAACTAAGACGGACCACTCTGCATCCCTGCCGCCACCGGCAACACCCGATTGTTATCGTTGTATAAAATGTAATGGTCGAGGATTGTGCTGCGTAGGGTAAACAATAGATGCTGTACGATCAAATATTTTTCGACCAGAATTTCATTATATTAATGTATTTATCATTCATTTATTTTGTATATTAATATATATCATTAAATAAATTCAATATATTGTAGAGTCAAAAATGATTATGTAATGCCTTATTATTTATCATGTTATCATTGTATCAAATATAATGGTCGATAACATCGTGCTGCGTAGGGGAAATGAAATTTAATCAAATACATGTGACATGGGTATACGATTATGTGACGAAGTGACGGTGAGCAAAAAGTGTCTTTAAAAAAATAAATATCATTGTAAAACGGTGCTTCGCTTAACTCAGAATCTACAAAGTAGAGATTTTCTGTGTGTATGTGTGTGTGTTTGTGAGTGTGCGTGCGTGTTCGCATGGCAATAGTGTGCATGTGTGCGTCACGGTGTGTAAGTAAAGTTGTGTGCACGTTTACACTCCCTCAAAAAGTTATATTAATAACGTTTCGACTATCGAAACTGGACGTGGTACTCACATCAACACCACTGTACCCAATTACAATAAAATTCAAAAAACGGGGCTAGGTAACGGTGTTGCTGACGAGGTAAGCCAGGTGATCAGTTACAATTAAAGTTAAAATAACAATTGCGATGTTAAATAGAGTGAGTCCACATCAATTGAAATTACTTAATGGGTTAAATATTTATAACAATATATGAATGAAGCCGCCACAATACAAATTATAAATAATACAACATTGACAATAAATGAAATAATACGATTGAAAGAATACCATACGGATATTGAATGGACCAGCTACGTCCAACTGCACCAATAAATAAGGCCCGCACGTGAATTTATTTTCTGATAATTTTAACGTTTCAACTTTTTATCGTCATAAACTTGATGATATATAGTACTTTTTTTTTGTTTTCACCAAAAACGATACATTACAACATAACTCGGTGATGATAAACAATATTTATGTACGAACAACTACACACGGTTTTTTTTTTTTACGAAATTCATTATTCGTTTACTTATTCGTTTATTTTCATATGTGTAGTAATTAATAAATGCATATAATTTGGTGTTTTCGAACTAGTAAATCGCGTGTGGGAATCTTATGATAATTCCTTTGAATATACGACTTGTATATAAATCGAGTTGTTTTTTTGTCTTTTACATGAGCTTCTACGTAGAATGATAATATTGTCGTGAATATTGTAAAAACGGCGTGTTCGTCCGAAAAATGTTCATCGTTGAAAAATATTAGTTTATACCATTTAATGGTGGTAAGAGAGCTGAGAGACAGAGATTAATGTATTAAGACTTCTCCGTATCTACACCTGCGTCCTTCGTTCACACACATTCGGGTCAAACCCGGGGTGTGTGAGTCACAATAAGAAACGACAAGAAAACCAGCTGTTTGCGTTCTTTATACTTCTTAGATTTATTTATTTATTTATTTTTTTTTTTGTTACGACCCAAGCGGCCGAGACATTCTTCTAAAGATTATTTACTGTTGTATATGCTAAATAATTAAATAATAAAAATAATATATACCACAATATTCGCAATAATAGGCCAATGTTGCAAATTTGCTGAGGTAGTACTTTGTAAAATAATACTTAAAGACGTAAGCATTGTGGTAGAGGGGCAGTACGGGTCTCCTGGTGAGACACCGAGTACTGTGGTCGTTGTTGGAGACTCGTATTTTTTTGTATGTTTGTTTTTTTCAAGTTAATTCAGTAGTGTATGTTGTCATCCTTTTTGTGTACCATCGAGAGATAGGTATACGACAGTGGCGCCCAACGTCATTCGCAACCAACGACTCGAATTTCTTTTAACATTTGTGTTTTTGTTTTTGTTTGTTTGTGTTTTAATTTATTTAAATACAATAATTGTTGTTTGTTTAACGCACATCGCGTTTTGAACTTTCCCGTCAGATTGTACTTTCATAGCTAGAAGACTACGAGCAATTGGATCCATAATTTTAGCGTTTTACACGTTCAAGGTAAATATTGGTATATGGTTATATTTTGTATGTATGCGATCTATAGTTTATGAATTTGTGGTTAACCAATTTTTAGTGTTTATTTATATATATTTAATTTAAGAAGCAATAATTATTATTTAATTAGATTTACCTTACATAATAATATAATATTAATCTAGTAGTATAAGTTTTCTGAACAAACACCCACAATACCTATTTATAATAAATTTAATAAAACTTCTTACTAGGTAAATTAAATTTTTCGAATTTTTTTTTTTTGTTGTTGAAATTTAGATATACATTTTCAGTTAAAAGCATTTAATCATAATTAAACCTCATGTAAAATGCCAAAGTAGAAAGACAGTTTAATGAATCAACTTAAAGACACTAAATCAGAGCTTTCTGTAACGATAAATACGGCAACAGACATCTATACGCTCAAAAAACCATTTCTGATACAATATTGCGAAAATAAAAATCTAAAAACTACAGGAAATACTAACGAATTAAGAGCTAGATTAAGTGGATATTTAAGAGGAGTAATAACCTTGGAAGACGTGGACGAGTCATTAGACGTTGAAAAACGTAATACAATTCTTAATAATTCGACTACTAATAAAATTGATTTAAAAAAAATACTGAAAGACGCTGAGCTATCCGATTCAAGTCCAGATCAAAAAGATCGCAACAAAAACACACCAGCCACTCATTCAACATCCTTAGTATTATACGACAACTTAAACGATAGTATAAATTCATTTTCAAATAGAGTGGACAAAATCTTAGACAATTCAAATATACCTAGTAGTAACTCTCAAGATCAAAGCACCCAAATATATTAAAATAATTTAATACATTTTGAAGATACAATTACGTCTAACGAAAACTCAAAACACGTATATCAGGAAATAGAGCTTAACAAAGATAGTGCAAAAAAAAATCAAACCGATCCTAATTTAAATACAAATTCCATTTCGTCCCTACAAAATACACCAAACAAAAAGAGAATGAATGAAAAAACCATTATAATTAAACCTGATACTTTCACTGGGAATGAGGACGTTAGGAATTTTTTTAAGCAATATAACAAGGTTAGCGACATTAATGAATGGAGTGAGAGCGATAAATTAAAATACTTTTCAATTTTCTTAAAAGGAACAGCCAGTATTTTTTTTGAAAACCTCGAAGACCAAAAAGAAAATTGGTCATGGAAAGAATTAGAGGAAACATTGTTAAATGAATTTGAATCCATAGGACACGACACGATATTACAAACTAAGCTAGAAAAACGTAGACAAAATGATAACGAATCTACCAACAGTTACTTAGCTGAGATAGAAAGATTATGTAGGCAGATAAATAAAAACATGAGTGAAAAAAAAATCTGTGGATATATTTTAAAGGGCTTAAAGGATAACATTTTACAATCAATTTCGATGCAAGACAATAATAGTTTAAAAAACTTAAAGGAAAATTTAAAGAAATTTGAACTCGTGCAGTTTAGGATAAAAAATAAAAAAGATGATATGAGTGAATATACAGAAATCTTAAATGAACAGGTACTACAATTAAACCCAAAATCAAAACAGTTCGAAGATAGAGAACGAGAGAACAAAAGATATATAAACAAATTAAGTGATGACATACAAAAATTAAACCTATTAGTAAAAAGTCAAAATAAATCGGTATTTTGATGACGACTATAAACAAAATAATAATAATCGCGATTATAATGAAAACAGGGGACGAAGTTATAATAGGAAAAGAGACTACTACTATCACACACGCGAGTACCGAAACAACAGCCCTTACCCGTATAGGAGAAATGAAAGTGAAGAGAGAAGGTACCATAAAAGAGATAATAGTCCTTACCCCTCTAGGTCGTATTATAAATATTCTAGAGAAAATAGCAAAGACAACAATAACAATAGAGGCAGATCATACTCTAGGGAAAAAAGGAACAATAATTATGATAGTTCTAGGGAATGTAGTAGAGATAGAAGTTATGACAGAGATTTTATGAAGTTTAAACAAAGAGATAACCAAGACAGGGAAACAAGAGAAAATTATAACCATCGTAGTCAATACAACTACGAAAAAAAATGTTACCCAAAAAACCAACAATACAGTAGAGAAAGCAGTCAAGAAAGAACACCAAGGAAATATAAAGAAGACCGTTACACGAAAGAATCTGAGAGAGTTACTTGCTATAGGTGTAACGAGAGAGGTCATTACGCGGATAATTGTAAAGTTCCAAAAAACGATTAGGGTCCGGGTTAGAAAAAAAAACGGATCAGCTAACTCGGAAACACACTTATGAACTAAATAATATAACCTGTAATGAAATAAAAGGAATAGAGAAAAATAATTATATACACTTTATTAAAAAGTGGTACGACCATAAATTAAATAAAAACGTTGTTAATGAAAACCTTGATATAAGCGAAACAGAAATTGAAAACATGTATCTAAAAAATAACCAGACACCAGAATCAGAATTTCAAAACTTTATACTCAACAATAATACGAATACTATGCCAACGTTTGACTATTTAGAAGTAACCGGAGATATATTTTCATTAGACAAAAACTGGGCAATAGGGTACTGCGTCAGCAAATGTCTCACAATGTCCCAGGGAATAGCGTTAAAGTTTAAAAACAAATTCAATAATATAAAACAGTTAATTAATCAAAATAAAAACACTAACGAAATAGCTTACCTAAGAATAGACGACCAATGGTTATTATATCTGATTACGAAAGACAAATATAATGATAAACCTATGTATTCTAATATTTTCAGAACCTTAGAAAAAACAAAACAATTTTGCATAGAAAATAATATAAAAAACTTAGCATTACCTAAAATATGTTCTGGCTTGGACAACAAAAAATGGGACATCGTTTCTATATGATACAATTTACCTTTCGAAATACTTTTATAAAAATTAGAATACTATCATTACCCGAAGAAAAAAGTAATAACCTTTTACAAAACTATATATCCTATTAATTTAATTTATTATATTAAATTAAATATAATTTAATATATTAATATATATATTAATATATTAATATATATCCTATTAATGAAAACGAAAATAACAATTCAACGATTGAAAATAATAAACTAAAAAACAAATATTTAGATATTTCTTTTGATAATGAACCAACAAGTATGAATAAACATAGTTGCTCTTATGTAGACAAAAATTACTACACAAGAGTATTATCCATAATGGTAGAACTCGAAGGTATTGAAAGATATGCTATAATAGACACCGGATCTAATATTTCATGCATAGATTTTTCTTTAATTAATGATATGACTCTTGTTAAAAATGAGGAAAAAATTTTAATAACAGGGGCAGACAATACCGAACTAGGACTATTAGGCAAAATAAATTTAGTCGTCAAAATACATAAAAACCCGTATTCAATTGAAGCGTACGTAATCAAAGGACTAAACTGCAAAATATTACTGGGAACCGATTTCAACATAAAAAATAACCTGATCATCAATTTCAAAGATAAAAACTTGAAATTAAATAACAATGCTTTAATACCTATGTATGAACTATGGTACAAATATAACACACAAGGCAATACTAATAATATAGGAACAAAATACAATATAACAAGCATAAATGACAATAAGAAATATATAGGAAAAATAGTATCAAATTACAATATAAATGTACCACCAAAGAATAAAATAAATATTAAAGACTACGACATAAATACAAATATAATAGACACAAGTTACGTAATAGAACCAATTGAACGATTAAGCAAAAACAAATTTTTAACATTAGAATCGCCTATTGTTAATAAAGAAGACGGTATAATCCTTTATAATTTTTCTAATCTTTACAGTAGTATTCCTGCAGGAATGACAATTGCAAATATTGTAAAAACTAACGCACCAAATATAAGGAAAGAATTAACAGATATAAAAGTAGAAACAATATACACTACTAATCAAAAATATTATGACGACGAAATTATTAATGAAGTCACCAATAAACAAGGGAACGTAATCAAAATTTCTCAAGAGTTAAATAACAAACAACGTAAAGAAGCCTTAAAACTTATTAACAACTATAAACATTTATTCACATCAGACCCACTAGATATAAATTGTACTAACCTAGAACCATGCGAAATCAAATTAAAATCAGATAAACCCATATTTCAGCCACCATTTAGAGTTTCCCCGTCACAAAGGGAAAAATTAAAAAAATTAATTGATCAAATGAGAGGACATAAAAATGAAATCGATCGAAAATGTTATGAAGCTTCTATTATACCTCATCCGTGAACGCTAATACTCGTATACCCATGTAACATGTATTTGATTAAATTTCATTTCCCCTACGCAGCACAATATTGTTGACCATTATATTTATACAATGATAACATGATAAATAATAAGGCATTACATAATTTTTTTTAACTCTACAATATATTGAATTTATTTAACAATATATATTAATATAGAAAATAAATTAATGATAAATACATTAAAATAATGAAATTCTGGTCGAAAAATATTTGATCGTACAGCATCTATTGTTTACCCTACGCAGCACAATATTCGACCATTATATTTCATACAACGATAACAATCGGGTGTTGCCGGTGGCGGCAGGGATGCAGGGTGATCCTTCTTAGTTCGTTTCAAATGAAACGAATTCAAACCAACTCAAATCACCTGGCCTCGTGTCCGGGATAGTGCGTTGTGTATAAAATATAACGATATTTTACGAGCCAGCGTGCGGCACATTACTTGTCGGTACCTTATAACAATAACAAAACATATATGTAAAAGAAGGTTTTTGCCACCAAATATTGTTGAAATAGGTACTCGTCCGCACGCTCGCATTCATTCACACACACACACACACACACACACACACACACACACACACACACACACACACACACACACACACACACACACACACACACACACACACACACACACACTCGAGTAGAGCGTTTGAACGTGGAGGTGTAGCCGTTGGTTGGTGTGCCGGTCAGATCGTTATTGTGTTATTTTTGTTATTTAAGTTGTATTGTGGCAAAAACGGCCTCTTGTTTTTTTGCTATACATACGTATTATTATTATTATTATTATTATTAGATTTAATAATTCCCCCCCTTGGGCGCCCATCCCTAGTTTTTTGTATCAAACTCTGCATTGATTGTCAATAGTAAGGCGGTGCTAGTTGGCCCGTCATCTAACATAAAAAAAAAGGACTTGTTTTTTATTATATCGATTTACGCTTGGGTAGAACTTGATCCCAACACTTCACGAGTCGTCGCCGCAAACCTCCATATTTGCAGGAGTGGCGTCGGCGCAAAAACAGTTTTTTAACCGGTAAATAATTTTTTTACCGTAAAAATTAGCAAGTGACACTTCAAATTAAACGTCTTAACGTCTTTACTGTAAATGTACGTAAATTACCAAAAAAAAAAAACAAAAAAATTTGCTTAAGTCTTACAACTCTAGTATGTATTCTGTTGAATGCGTCGTGACTTAAAGTACCTCTCTACGACAATTATTGATTTTTCTTTAAAGACGATCTAGTGAGAACTACGATTGTTAAAATGGATATGCCTCCTCCGTCTACGGGTGTCAAACCTATGGCAAAGCAATGTCAAAGATTTATATGTACAGACTATGTCTTCTTTTTGGATTCTGGGTGAAGCGAAGGCTCTTATAGTTTTACATTGATTTAGTTTTAGTTTCTTTCTTTTTGATTATGAAGACACTTTTTACTCATTGTCACTTCGTCCAAAAGTTTCATCCAGCAACTCTATAGATCGAAAATCACACGTAGATGATACTTTGAGGATTTATTAAGATTTCATCTCAATAGTTTTTCCAGGTGCGAGAAAAGACTGTAGACAAACCGAGAAAAACAATGAATTTTGCCGTAAATGACACTTTTATTAAGTCGACTTGTTACGTCTACTTCAAACTTTAAATATTTATTTGAAGAAATAGGTTCATCCAAGCAACATGAAACTATGAATACAGGTAAAACAACAAGTTTTTAATCTTTTGGTTGAAAAAATAATGTCTTCCTTGTCAAACATAAAATTTTTAGATAATTTTGAAAATAAAACCTACAGACAATAACATGAAAAATTGTGAAACATATGAATGGCATTTATGTTGATTTTGAAGCTTTGCTCTGTGTCTCTTCACCAACGAAATTATTGATCATTACTTTAAAATTCAATACAACCGTCCCCATCCACTCGCTTGTGAAGCGAAAAATACCTCCATGGGGCAAATTACGTAAATTTAAAAATGCATATTTTCGGGACAGGTCGTGCAAATACATGGTAATTATGAGATAAATATGTGTAAAAAAAATTTAGAAAATTTCAATGAAGGGTTGGAGAACGTACGTATTAACTTCTCTGAGGTGCGAAGAATACTCCATAATAAATACTTTTTTAATTTAAATTTATTTGTGATTTGAGTCACTAAAACATTGTATGACAATAAGAACCGTTGAATTTTCCGTCACTTTGTATTCCGCGAGTACGACTATTCTGTGTGGTCTCGTACAACATGGATAAACGTTATCGATCACTGTTCATTTCTCAAAACAAATTGTTATTTACTATACAATATATTCATTTATTTAACAATATATATATATTACGGTACACAATAAATAAATGATAAATACAATATCATAATGAAATTCTAGTCGAAAAATACATAATGCCACGACATCTATCTACGCAGCACAAACTCGACCATTATATTTTATACTACGATAACAATCTGTCGATCGGGTTAGGTTAATGTGTTAGGTTAGTGTGTGAATTCACACCGTCTCAAATCACCGGCCCTGGTGTCCGGGCTATTGTGTTAGGTATAAAACATAACGATATTTACGAGTCAGCGTGCGGCACATTATTTGTAGATACCTCATAACAATGGCAAACCCCATATAAAAGAAGCTTTTGCCAGCAAATCTTATTGAAATACTCAAACGCACGTATACACACACACACACACACACACACACACGTACATGTACATGTACACGTATACACTCGGTTAAGTGAGGACAAGTGGTTAGAGTACGTTCGATCGGTCGGCTAGGTACCTGTAAGACCTACAGGTGTTTTTATTTCAAAATAATTCTTTAGTGTTGTTAACAATATCGTATATTTTATAAACTAACGATGCTAGAAGTCTTGAGGTGGTTGACAATACAATTCATAAGAAAAATTGAAAGGTTTTGTCGGTCGAGAAAACGCCGGCTGCACTGCGCCGTGAACTGGCAATCGAATGACGTCGTGGCTGTTGTATGACTTTTGCGGAGCGGACGACCGCTTGTAGACGTCGGCGTACCTACGTATCTTTGTTTTCGTTGAAGAAAACGCGTATGCTGTACGGCATTTGACAAAGCCCAAGCATTAAGTATAACGCTATAGACGTGGGAAAAGAAAAATGAAAGCCTTTTCGACACGAGTCACACGCGATAAAGCGTACGGAAGTACGAATCACGTGATTTCCGTACACTTCTTGATCGGTTCGTGTCACGCGAGGGGAGACGGTCAAAAGTCGATTTTTCGAATTAAATGTGTGTGTGTGTGTGTGTGTGTGTGTGTGTGTGTGTGTGTGTGTGTGTGTGTGTGTGTGTGTGTGTGTGTGTGTGTGTGTGTGTGTGTGAGTTTGTGTGTTTGTATTTTCGTAAATACGAAACGAAGGTTAAGTTTTATAACATTGTCCCGGACAATGTAATAAAACTTAATCCTCGTCTCGTTTTTACGTATGAACGGAGACGATACGCTGGTTAGGTGATAAATTTCTACTCGTTTTGAGATTTTGTCGAAGCCGTCACACAGTCACTCATCACACGGTAATGCTTTTATCCTTATATTTTAATGCACCCCGCTGCCGCCACCACCGCTACCACTTACCATACCAAACCATTTTCGTGATAACTGCGGTGCTTTACTGTTACTTCGGCCGTATGGCCTAAAAAAAGATTAACGCCGTAAAAAAACGAAAAAAAAAAGTTCGGTAGTCGATAAATTATGACGTGAGAGTTTCAATGCAGAGAGCGGTAAATTGCGTCACACAAAAAAAGTCCTCAGTCATAAATACTACGAAATTTGTGGCCCGGGTATAATTTGATTGTATACCGTATATTTTTAAAACGTACTTATACATATTAAATCTATTAACTTTATATTACCACATAAAATAAATAAATGATAAATACGATAAATTTTAATGAAATTCAAATTAACAAATGCTCGATCTCAACCTCTTTCCTGTCGCCAATATTTCATATCGCCGACCCTAACCGTACACTAATCCGTTAAGGTGTGTCGTATACGCCGATCAAATCGTACGCATAGACACAAAACCTAAATTTGAAATAAAGTAACACTTGGAAAGTTACGGTAAGTTATCTATAACGGTCGAGTCACACGACCGTCACAGAGTACTTTATTTAACGCCCTTGCTTTCCCTTTTATATTTTACAATAATAATTATATAATAATAATAATTTTTGTTTTATATTTACTTAACCTAATTAAACATATTTTTGTTTACCATGCATATGGTCAACCGTCGTGATATTGTTATTAAAATTTATATGAGTTAATATTTCGAAATGCTTATTAGCTGTTTTTTATATTTTATTTATTCTAGAATATTAAGTATTACAAATGTCGTTTAGACGTTTTTGTGTTCGTTGCCTAATACTACAGGTGGGTTACACGTTCAGTTTAACTGCACAAACGGACTGTACGAACTCAAATTTGCGCAAACTATCTGTACGTGTTAATGAAAATCGTATGACTGCACAGTTCAAAATTTTGGACTGTGCGAGTTCAAGCAGTGCCTGAAAAAAATTGTGCAGTTATGGTGTTTGCGCATTTTTTCCGTGCGTGTAAACGTACAACTGTGGGTTTTTAGCCAGTTTGTTTGAAATATATTAATAATAAATAAAATAATAACACATTTAAACTATAATTTATTACTTTATACTTATATTAATATTATATATTTATACTAATATTGTAATAAATATTTGATTTATAATAATAATAATGAAAAAGCCATAGACAACTCGATTTCGATTTTAATTTAGTTAAAATTTTTAATAATTTTTTAATTGAATTATTATTAGTTTATTATTAAATGTATAATGTAAGGATAAAATACAATTTTATTTCAATCTACATTTTATTACTTTTTTTGACCACTTTTTTATATTAATTTTCTTTTCATTGATTTTATTCAAAATGTACTGTTTTTTTTTAACCATAGGTACATACATTGAGAATAAAAAGCTCCAGATCGGAAATGGACGACATGTTTGATAGAGTTTCAAATTATGACTGAACAAACATTTGAATTAAAAACTGAATGTCTACACCGAAATAATTTACTCAGTTAATTTGCGCAAACAGACTGCACAAAAATATCGAAAAATTGTTTGCGCAATTAAACTGAACGTGTAAACCCACCTTAACACACCATGACCATAATAGGTAATTTCAAAACGAGACCATAACAATCGACGGACGATGCGGCCGATACGCACGCAGGGTGGTCAATCCGGGTTGGTTTTCAAAAACTCGTTGAACACATTTCAATGAATACGCTTTATGTTGTCAACTTCTGTACAAACACTAAATGACAGCCACGCGTGATACGGCCCGTGTATTCAACAGTATACACCACCGAGCCGAATATCGCCGACCGTCCGCCTGTATCGCTGATAGCTTTGTTTGAAAAACACCTTTCCGTAACAAATGTGCGTGCGATAATAACGAATTCGTGACGAGGCGTTTTCTCCAAGACGTTCAATTACACACGCATCCGTAAGCCGGGAGTGGAGAATAGCGTCCCACAAAAAAGGCCGCAATCATAAATACCACGTAAATAATTGCTTTTCGGGTATTTTTGTAACGTACAACGATATTTGAGTGCTGAGATATCCGTTATTTTCCAGTCGGCACAAAAATTCAAAGATAAGTAGTAGGTAATCAATGATTTAGATGACACGTTCACTTATATAGCAACGCTCAGTTCGGTCGTGTGTTGAAAAAGCAAATCAAAATGACGGAAACAGAAACATTAATGCGAGAAAAAAAATGTATGAGTTCCAAACGAACATACAAAATTTTTAACCAAGGGAAACGATAATATTTAATGTTACTGAAAGTTGAATTTTGGTCGAAAACTTTTTTTTCCTCTCAAAGAGTCGAAAACATACGTATATTCATTTTCACGAAGAGAAAAAAGCAGGAAAATTCAAAACGTTTTTTTTCGAAGGTGTTTAACGTTATGTTTGTATTTGAACATAGAGAATCGAAAACATAATAGTCTTATATTCGAAGTCGAATTTTGGTTGAAAAAATTTTTTTCTCTCAAAGTGTCTTTTGAGTCAAAGAGATTCTAAGGATAAAAACATTCACGTTTGATGAGAAACTGAGTGATGGCTTCGTTAAAATCTCAAAACGAGTATTTAAGACGCAAACACACACACACACACACACACACACACACACACACACACACACACACACACACACACACACACACACACACACACACACACACACACACACACAGTGATGCAGCACTGGGTATGGTGAACTGTGTCTACGCTAGAGTCACGAATTGTGAATGGTCGCATAATATGTCAATATGTCATTAGTTATTACGTCGTGTATTTATTGAAAATACATTTAAAAAAATAATAATAACACATAAACCTATTAATTACTCGCCATTCGCGACTGGATTTCGTTTTTTTTTTTTTTTTTATGATACTAATATAAACGACTATTCTATAATGTTTATCGTAGTCCCGATACTTTTTTGTGAACTATAAGTTGGGGCCAAATGGGCCTTCCCTAATGTTAGGCTGAGCTCTTGTCGCACGAACAAAGATATCAATAACGGAAAGAAAAATTATCTCAATTAATACAAAAATATATGGTGGACTTGTCATTGGTGGAATATCCCGGCTGGTACTCGGTGTTCTACGGTGGACTGTTCATACGAATAATAAGAATTACTATATTTTCAATGTTCGAATTAAAATTATTTGGTTAATATTATTAATTACCATAGAGCAAATGTCACTCTCTATCCAATGATCAATATGTCAGTACTCTCATAGTCACACATATTCCAAAACTATTAGATATTGTACCTTTTTGTGTGAAAAGTGACGATCTCTGATAATAAACATGTATTTATAAATATATATATTCAGGAAGTAAAATATTTTGTGTTCGGTCAAATAAAGTTTTCCCGGGCCAACTAGTCGTAGTTTTCTTAGTCCGCCACTGTAGACTGTATAGCTTTGCCACTTTTTGTGTATGTGTGTATAGGTACGAGTTGGTAGTTCGATCAGCAGCGGTCTATGCCGTGCGTGCGTGTGTGTGTGTGTGTGTGTGTGTGTGTGTGTGTGTGTGTGTGTGTGTGTGTGTGTGTGTGTGTGTGTGTGTGTGTGTGTGTGTGTGTGTGTGTGTGTGTGTGTGTGTGTTTATGTTTCTCTTGTCCCGGACAATGTAATAAAACTTGGCCCTCAACCCGTATGTACGAACAAAGACGGCACGCTTGTCAGGTGATTAATATTTTCTACTCGTTTTAACGTTTTATCGAAGAACGCAGGTGGTCCCGCATCACGTGATTAAGATTCTGGTTGGTTCGTTATATTTTTACTGCACAAACTACGGGCACAAGGGTAACTAAAATAAATAAATAACGGTATTAAAATGTAATTGCGTTGCTGTACGTATAATAAATTACAACAGATAATAATAAAAAAATACTCGGCAACACGTAATGTGTATAAAATATATAATAGCCTCTGGTTCACATAACAATAATAAATAAACGCAATAAAAACTCATAACTTTTTATGGAGCGCAGGTGGGCCAGCTGCAACTCCACCTGTATATAATTAATAATCTCAGACGCACACAATATAATATTATGTTTGTTCCGGTGCGTACAATAATAATACGCGCGCCCGGACACCTTTGCTTCGTGAATCGTGCGCACCACCCTTGTCGAATTAGTCGGCCACACTATGTGTATGTGTGTGAATTGTGAATAGCTCGAATAGCAGTGGTTGGGATCGCCGCGCAAATACTGTCGAGCTATAAAGTACTGGTTAGGAGTGTAAGTGTGTAATATATGTTGGTGTGTACTTACAAACTAGGGACAAGAAGGTAACCAAAATTCAATAAAAAATGGTAACACAGAAATAAGTAATAATTAGCAGAATATATTGGTACAAAAATAATAATTAATTTACGGCCCTTTTTGGCCCAATACGTAAAAACTAAAAATGTATAAAGTAATAAATAATAATAAATTGCCTGTTTGGCTCACTAATAAATCAACAATAATAAATAAAATATAAAAACTGGTAACGATGTGGTAAATTAATTACAACAACATTAAAATATTGAATATATTAAATTGAGTAGGTGAAATAATTAGTACTTCACCTATTGCCTTCGACTATTTGAGTCGGCTATTTAACACGGATTGCTAAGATAATAAATAAATAAATAAATTAGTTGTTTTAATAATTATTATAATTATTTTTAATATTTTGATTATTAATTTTTAATATTTATTTTAATTCACGCACATCTAAAACAAGTAAAAATAATAACAAATAATATGGAATAGAACTCACAAATTTGGTGGAGCGTGGACTGGTCAGCTGCTGCTCGGCCTAACCTATCTTAAATAAAAACGCACACACACACACACACACACACACACACACACACACACACACACACCAAAAATAATATAAAACAAATCACGCAATAAAATAAATATAAAAAATCATAACTTGGCGTGGCGATTCGCGGACACGTACTAATAAAAAAATATAATTCACAGCGATTATTGCACATGGTATGCATATAACAATAATAACAATAATCGGAAAACGGCGATTGGCGCACGTATAATATTTAATATAATAAAAATGAGTAACGGTTAGCGCTTAAAATATAGAAAAAAAGGGGTTCACGGCACGTAATGGCGCGTAACTGTGGTGGACGGTGGATGGAGAGACAATCGAATTAGGCGGTTGAACACAGACAACGGTACGACACACTCAAAAATATAACTCAAGTAATAATTTAAATATCTTAATTAAAAATCGCAAACACAGATAACATGAACTTATAACTAGTGTTGTGTATGGGTGTGCGTGTGTGTGTGACCGACAGATAGCAGTAATTAAAATTATTAATATCGCGGTGGCTGCTATTGTTACACAACCACCGCGATTTCAGCGTATGGGCTTGCGCGCGGCCGATCGGCCGTTCACCGCTAGCTATTATAATCTTTAATTGTTGCGCTTTTGAACGGCAACAATATATGAATATAATATAATACTTTCAACACACAATAAAGTATATATAATAATTCACACGCACAAATAAATAAATAAAACAATGAAAATTCACAATTTGCGGCAATTAGTTTTTTTTTTTTTTTAATTTAATTTTTAAATACGATAACACATATCTAACCTAACTTTTGGACTAAAAATAGAACTTGGAAAATACTTTTGTTCAAGTTTATCCCTAATCAAGTTTTAAATATTTTAAAAAACTTTTGACAGTTTAATATGATAATAATCACACACATTTCTCACGACAAAAGAACATTTTAAAAATGTTGACTCAGGTTTTATTTTTTCATTTCCGTTTAAGTACATTATTTTTCAATATTTATGTAATAATCTGTTTTTATGTCTACTTCAAACTTTCAATATTTATTTGAAGAAATAGGTTCATCCGAGCAAAATGAAACTATGAATGCAGGCAAAACAACAAGTTTTTAATCTTTTGGTTGATAAAATAATGTCTTCCTTGTCAAACATAAAATTTTTAGATAATTTTGAAAATAAAACCTACCGACAATAACATAAAAAATTGTGAAATATATGAATAGTATTTATGTTGACTTTTAAGCTTTTCTCTGTGTCGTTTAACCAACAAAATTATTGATCATTACTTTAAAATTCAATTCAACCGTCTCCGTCCACTCGCTCGTGAAGCGAAAAATAGCTCCATGGGGCAAATTACGTAAATTTAAAAATGCATTACTTGATAATTAATAAGTAGGGCTAGGGCAGAGGACTTGTAGTGTTTGCATACTTGTTTTGTACGAAACACATACGTTGCATGCTATTTTCAAAGCGATTTCTGAAATTTTATTGCATATTTTGATATGCATGTTTTGAGTAATTTCTGTTTTCAGTGCATATTTTACATTTTTACACGCTATATAATACTTTTTGAGACATATTCAAACTGTTTTTTAAACAATTTTTTTTTTAATTTTTTTATTTCAAACAACACAGTCAAAAGGTTTGGAAAAAAATATTTTTACTTTCAAATTTTTTCCAACGTCGTGGTTTTCGGTATCTGCATATTTTCGGGACAGGTCGTTTTAAATTTAAATTTTGTTTTTGATTTAAGTCATTAAAACATTATATTAGAATAAGAACCGTTGCATTTTCCGTCACTTTGTATTCCGCGAGTACGACTTTTCAGTGTGATCTCGTACAACATGAAGATACGTTTTCGATCACTATTCATTTTTCAAATCAAATTGTTTTTTACTTTATAATATATACATTTATTTTATAATGTATATTACGGTTCACAATAAATAAATGATGAATACAATATCATAATGAAATTCTAGTCGACAAATACATGATCGCACGACGTCAATCTACGCAGCAAAAACTCGACCATTATATTTTATACTACGATAACAATCTGTCTATCGGGTGTTGACAGTGGCGGCACCAATACAAGGGAGTTCGTCTTAGTTCGTTTCCAACAAAGCAAATTCAAACCGTCTCAAATCACCTGCCCTCGAGTCCGTGCTATTGTGTTAGGTATGAAATATAACGATTTTTACGAGTCAGCGTGCGGCACATTATTTGTAGATACCTCATAACAATGGCAAAACCCATATAAAAGAACCTTTTGGCACTAAATCTTACTGAAATACTCAAACGCACGTACAAACACACACACATACACATACACACACACACACACACACACACACACACACACACACACACACACACACCCACGTACACACTGGTTTAAAAGAGGACAAGTCGTTAGATTACGTTCGATTGGGCGGCCAGGTACCTGGAAGACCTACAGGTGTTTTTATTTCAAAATAATTCTTTGGTGTTGTTAACAATATCGTATATTTTATAAACTAACGATGCCAGAAGTCTTGAGGTGGTCGACAATACAATTCAAAAGAAAAATTGAAAGGTTTTGTCGGTCGAGAAAACGCCGGCTGCACTGCGCTGTGAACTGGCAATCGAATGACGTCGCGGCTGTTGTATGACTTTTGCGGAGCGGACGACGAAGTCAAGCTATACCGAAAAATATGAGTGATACTCTAGCGGAAACAGTCGGGCTATACCTAGTGACAAGCTACGAATATCTCGGTGTTAAAATTAAGTCATACATAATATTATTCATGTCACACGTGTAAGAACCTTATGATAAATACTATAACGTGTCAATTAATTATTTTGATTAGATATTTAATTTGTGTATTATTGCCCCCGATCCAGAAAAAGTTACTAACGCCGTTTACAAAGAATTTTTTTAATACTTTGAATTTTCTTAATACTGGCTCAATTCAATTTTTTCGTTCCATTCATAGTAATACCTACAAAATTTACATACACAAACTCTCATTTAGGGGTTAGTGCATTAAATAAAAAGAAAATTGCAATAAGCATCAATTTTTCTGTTGACACAAGCGACATAATTTTTTTTTTCCAACATAATGAAGAATCCGCGTTGGTAACGCTTAATTTATACGCCCATGTTACCATAGAGACGTGACTAAAAGTGGTCTAAAATAAAAATAATGATTTATTATCCAGAAAATAAATACAAAATTATTATAAGAGAAATATAATGTATAAATGTCCCGGCTTCATATTTGTTTTTGTTTTCTTCAATGAATTTAATCTTTACTTTCTTTTAATACCTCATCTTCTACGTTTATGAATATTAGGATTCCGCGTATCAGTAGAAGTTTGAATTGTAATTTTTGTGTACCGTTGAATTTTTATTAATACTTCTGAAAATGAGTATATGCCCAGATAAGGTGTATTTAATATATATATATATATTATTGGAAATGAAAGTCTCTCTATTTTCTTTATTTTTCCCCTGTTCTTCTGTTGAAGTATACTTTCGCTTTGGTTTGATCCATTCGGGAACTGATTGGTTATGAAGAAAATCAAAAATGTGTTCCTCACATTGCTTTTATTTCGAACTGTTCTCATCATTTACTGACTCGTTTGAAAAACGGTTTGTACATTTTAAGCTCGTCGACATGGAGATACATTTTCGATCACTGTTCATTTTTCAAATCAAATTGTATTTTACTTTACAATATATTACATTTATAGAATAAAAAAAATGATGAATACAATATCGTAATGAAATCTTAGTCGACAAATACTTAACCACACGACGTCTATCTACGCAGCACAAACTCGACCATTATATTTTATACTATAACACATATCTACCTTAAGGCTATCCGTGTCTAAGGATAATACAGAATGTAGGTTTGTGGCGCTAAATTTTAACAAGGTGATTTTTTAAATATACACACATTTTAATATGCACAGGTGTTTCTAATATTAACAAATAATCATACACTTGTACAAAATTATTTAACGTTCAATGGAAACAATTATTTGACGAGCATGTGGATTATTTTCGATTAACTGATGAGATCATGTGGACGGCCGCATTTAAAAACGTCGACGGAGTGGTGGATGTGTCACGTGGAGAATGTAGTGAAGAGAATCGAATTGAAAATTGAATAGTGGACATTTTTCGATAAAACGCGTATGTGGTTTACAATTTATCGATTTGGTGATCTTTGTGTATGTTTTAGTTACGTATAAACCACGGTGCGTTTGTAATAATGTTTAAAAAACTTTACTTTGGAATATTCGCCTTTTTTTGTGGCGATAAGTAAAATGAATGAAATTTATAGTAATAATAATAAAAGATCGTGATTATTTGCGAGCATGCTTTTTATGTAATAACGAATAATTATCGCGATTGGCTCGCACACTCATAAAAATAGTATTACAAAAGGTGTGTTAGAGGCTGAATTGTGTAGATGTCACTTTGTAGACCATAGTTACCCCATCATCACTATTGTCTTCGCTATACGTTGTGAATTATCTACTCCATCGCGTGTTTGAAGCCACTCATGACGCGCGAGCCCACACATACACACACACACATACACACACACACACACACACACACACACACACACACACACACACACACACACACACACACACACACACACACCATTTTAAACGTAAGCAATGATTACCTTAAAATTACAAACAAATTATGTACTCAAACGTATTCTACGTTTGTGTTATTTAAAAAAAAATAACTAAAAATCTATGTGCAGAATAGAGGTTTGCTTTTGTATGTAGTAAACGAGTTATTAAAAAAAATAAATGAGCACAAACGGGCAACGCGTGCAATACATCAAAATTTAACAATAGTTTTAATGTACTCTTAGTATTTTTTTTTTTCATTTAATTAGGAGAAACGTGAAATGCTTTTGAGTTAGATGCATTAAAATTTTAAAATCAAAAACAATATTTTTTATGAAAAATTTAAGTGGACAATATATATTTTAGATTTAAAATAATTTGTACGAGGCGATTTTTAATAAACACCAACTGAGTTTCGTATGTGATCAGTATTCGTAATTATTATTAATATGATACGAATTTTTCTGTTTTTTTTTCAACTACTTTTATTATGGGTCGGTTATATTTTATGGAAATTATTATATCCTTACTCGGAATCTCAAATATGGTAATGGGAGGTGGACACCAAGGTACGGTGTCAAAGGCGCGGCTAGTCGCGGCGGCCGATTGCCGCGACCAGCCGTCGTGATCAGCCGCCACCGTCTGACTGGTTTCCTAGACATAAAAATCGCCGTGGCTCTAAACATAATTTCACTATTTATTTAGTCGTACTTCGCATTTTGTTATGTTAACATGTATATTTAAAGTGTTAAACCATGTCCGATTTCAGTGACGTAGCTAGAAAAATATTTCGTGGGGGGTTAAATTTTAAATCCGAATTTCCGCATAAAAATCAATTTCTCTAATATTAATTAGTTTATTAGGTTTATTAGGTTATAATTGATAAAACATAAGTTATAGAAAGATATAGTGAAACATATAATTATTATTGTTTATAAAATGAAATAAAGATAGTCCTTGAAAAACATACATAACTACATAAGTGTATCGTATTAAATAGTTTATGTTTAAAAATTAATAAACGTCTTGAATGCTTAGCAAGTTTAACTTAACTAAACGTCGTCAGTCTTGATAACAATCTCACGATGAATGTATAATATTGCCAAACCATTAAGGCGTTGCTGACAAATTGACAAATTCTATTCGTAGAACAGGAAACAAATTTTATTACCTACCAGAAAATGATTTTATTTGATAACTAGTTTAGTTATTATAATTTATGATTTTTTAATTATTGTTTTATTTGTACATAATATTCTATATTAATGACAATAATTGAAAATTTAGAAAAAAAATGGGGGGGGGGGTACAACTCCCTCACCCCCCTCTGGATACGCCACTGTCCGATTGAATGTGCGTTTTTAATAATAACAAAATGATCAATGATTTGCTTGAAGAAGAGGAAGAAGATTTTCAAGCCAATTTCTTTCTAAATATCATCTTTTAGATTTATATCTTTGTGCTTTAAATCAGCGCCGTCGTATGAAACAGGATTTTTCCGGACTTCCTCTTAAAGTATTTCCTCAAGTTCCGGCAAAAACACAATTTTTGACATAATTATACTATGATACTAAAATATTATTATACGTTCAATATTATAATTATTATGATTCAACACTAGAATATTAGTTAAATTATGGTAGTATATACTATATTATACTATTATCAGCGACTGCAAAAGTTTTAACACAAACAATATTTTCGACTAGAGTCGCCGGCGGCTGTTGCGATACACTGCTCTCGTCGAGGTGCAGCCGCCGGCACCGCAGCGGCTCTAGTTCAGTCGCGAACCGCAGCCGCGTGTTGGAAACCAGTCTATAGGCATTACGTGTAAACACAGTCCATTCAAAAGCCGCGGCTAGCCGCGCCTTGGACACCGTACATTTACGCTAAGATATGATACGCGTGTCATTTGTATACGGTTATGTATAATTATAATACTCGTACAGTGGCTAGTCCAGAAAGTAATTTTTTTTTTTGGGGGGGGGGCAACAGCATAAGTACGATATAATTTGACTGAATTTATGTATGTGAGAGAGAACCCCCGTAAGCAAAAACGCCGTAAGTCACCGTAGAACGATTTTGAGAAAAACGTGTTTTTTTATTTTCTTAAAATCATAACACTTTGTACATTAAAGTTATTTAAATATGATATAAGTTTTCCTGTGTAATTTTACCAGGCAAATACAACGAAACAAAAATAAATATGATTAAATTAATTTTTAACAAGATATTTTACTTTTCACGTTGCACCTTAGTATTAATAAAAACTTTTGGTATACTTTGTTCCTAAACAAGAATGCAGTAAGCAATCATTTTTGATATGATAATATTATTTATACATTTTAATTATTATATTTTCTAGTGTATAATTATTTTTAAAGAATTCACAAAATAAAACTGTTATTTGCAAGTCAATTTATATAATATTAATTATTTATTTAATATATATAGTGTTTGCATATGCAGTAGCAGTATTTACAAATTTACAATTTATAGTATTTGAATGTGGCGACGATACGCTGTAAAGTAAACTGCACTATATAATATAAAACTAATAAAATATCGAATAAATTTATTGAAAACAAATTGTTCGATAGTCGACTTGCTTTGCTATAAGTAAACCGGTCCGTGTTCCTAAGCTTAAATTCTGTCAATTATAATTTGTTCCATGTACTAAGATAAAATGCCGTATCTTCAACAATATTTACGGCGTTAATGTTTGGTAAGGTGTATTTGCGGCGTTATTACCTAGTACCCACGAACTTTTCTAAGATTTACGGCGCGGCGTTTTAGTTATTTGATTATTGCTAATATCAGTGTTTCTCAACCGGTGTGTCGCCGGGCAAGTCCAAATGTGTCGCGTGAAGTACTAATATTAAATGACACAATTTATACAAACATTGTTGACACTATTTACAAAAATCAATTGGTACTTCAAATAATTTCTATGATGAATACAAATAGATTATCAGCTATCGACATTAAATAAATTGTATCACTATCGTAATTCTAATTGATAAACGAAATTGTTTGATTGGGTGAAGAATCCATTTAATCCTAGTTTAGAAACCACACAGCTTTCATTAAAAGAAGAAGAAGAACTTGCAGAGTTAAAAAACGATCGCACTCTTTAAATCAGTCGTTCCCAACCTTTTTTATTATACGCCCCCTTTGTAGATTTTTGAAACTCTCGCGCCCCCCTCTTTTTTTAAATGAAAAATATATCACTTTTTTGTGTACCTACTTTACAAAGAAATCATAAAACATCCGAGATGAATTTAATTTTATTGGTGATAATTATTATAAAATATAAATCATAGTGAAATAGTGAAATAGTAAAATAGTACTACAGCCTAATATAATAACCTTTACACCAGGCGTTCTTATTGTAGCAATTTATTTACGGATAGTGTGGCGGCGCGGCGTGGCGACATTAAACGATATTAAGTTGTGATCTTAAATAATTGTAATCTTTATCAATAATACTCAACAACCGGTCGTTATTAATTTTTCATATTTTCCCTACATTTTAAAATAAAACTAATTTAATAAATAAAAACTGTATTTTGTAATGACTGCTTACGCCTCCCCAGAAATGTTTACACGCCCCCCAGGGGGGGGGGCGCCCCCCAGGTTGGGAAACGCTGCTTTAAATCAAGTTTAATGAACTCGAGTTGGGCGAATTTTGGATTCATTAAAAAAAAAAAGAATATCCGTGTTATTACCATTTTCAACGTCATTTTTGTGCGAGGTAGCTTTTTCTGCATTGAACGAAATTAAAAACAAAAATAAGGAAAGATTAATCAATGTCGAAGAAGATTTAAGAGTCGCTTTGTCGAAGATTTTACCAGGTATTGATACATTATGTAAGAAATATCAGTCACTAATTTCTCATTAAAATGCTGTTTTATTTTATATTTTTCTGTGTTATTTTTAAGTTTACATTATTAATAATTTATAAATGTTTAATATTACCCGTTATTCTTATTTTTATTATTGTGTGTCACAAAGTATGAAATATTTTAATAGCGTGTCGCCATAATACAAAGGTTGAGAAACACTGGCTTATATTATACTTTTGGAGTAATATTTCAAACATACGGCATATTCATAAACACAAGCCGAATTTTACAATTATTTATTTCTGTTTACCTCATTTTTATTATTTTTTTTAGACTCCGGCATTTTGGCTTACGACGGCTCATAATGAGCACCAATTCTACGAATAACGACCACGCTCCAACAATGTAATATGACAAGTGAAGATATTATTAATATTCTATTAATAAAATCATTCAAAACTATTAAACAGTACATTGTGACTATCCTCTAGAAATATGGACATCAGCAAGCTCTAGTTTACATAGCACGAAAAATAACTGTGAATCCTTCCACGCAAATTTCAATCGAAGCTTTTATCTAGAATCTTTAATTTGGTTGCGGTTTTAATTGATGAGGTACAGACAAAATTTATATAAAACTTAGAAGTGTTCACTTGCCAAATGTGCAAAATGTACTGAATATACCGCAAATGTACAAAATGTACAAATGTGCCAAATATACTAATTGCATATTATAACTAACGGAAATTATACGCGTGCCAGAACTTATTAATATGTCAAGGTCTAATAATTGTAACACGGTTAGACATAAACACGGAAATCGCACACGCGCCGCCAAAATCCTCAAATACAAACGAAAAATATAAAAAGACGTCTACCACATCCGGCCATAATTGAGGTCAACATCGACTATATAACAGGCCTAAGGACTGGCCACTAGTCAAACGTATTCAGCTACCTGAGTTCAAGACACTTCACATCACTCTACATCAAAAATCTTTTGTCACTAAATTGTAAATTATCATATTACATGTTTTAACTGTGTTTCATTATTATGTTATTAATTAAAGTAAATCAATTAAACATTTGATTTATTATTTAAATTTCTGGAGCTCAGCACTGTTGTCGTTACTACGTACACAGTGTCAACATCAACATCGTTGGCACGCTACAATATCGAAATAATTTTATTTTTAGCAAGGGATTATAATGTTCAACGAATTTTCCTGCGTACGCCACTGGACATGTGACAATTTTATCGAAAATGTGCAAAACAAATTCATTCGAATCTCGGTTTTTAAATAAATAAATAAATAAATGAAAACAATAAAAAAAAAAAGAATGCTGTAAGCCGTTTCTAAAAAAACGATAAATACCATGCATGAATCTCATATGAAGTAGACATGGATAATGTTTTTTTTTTTTTTTTTTTTTAAGTATAATTTATGGTGTCTAGACATTTTGATGAGCACCCGTGTCTACTAACTGCATTCCTAAACTAAGTGCTGTGTGTCGATAATGGGATATTTTGATGAACGCCCACGTCTACTAATTGCATTCCCAAACTAAGTGCTGTGTGTCGCGATGGGGTTTTTTCCAGACTCGGAATGAGATACGCATCACATCACTTTACGATGTTCAAATCAGTATGTATATGATATATTATATGAACAGGGAACGCCTTTCGAAAATAATTTAATGGCCTTCGTACGGATACATAAATAACTCAACATGTATAATAACAC